>JBBBDQ010000383.1:3747500-3820000 GCA_037127315.1 Ascarosepion bandense
ATTCTATCTCTCTCACCGCATTACAAACTTACGAAATGCGTCTGCTGTTCGGTGACTGTTATCGTTGCATAGCAATGTTTTATATCAACACAAGATAAAATCATCTTTGATGGTGAATGTCTTTATGTTTATCTTTATGTTAACGCCCTTGTGACCTCACTGAAGATGACTTACGTGAGCCGAATGTTTAGAACCAGCATAATAAAAAATATCCAAATGTTGGACAATTTTTGTCTTTATTTTCATTTAAAGCCAAAATACGATGTTTAGAACGGCTCATGATTAAACATAACAGACATTGTGTGTGTGTGTGTGTGTGTGTGTGTGTGTGTGTGTGTGTGTATGTGTGTGTGTGTGTGTGTTTCGTTGAAAACGCCCGACAATTTAAATTTCCACTGGCCTTAATCGTTCGAGAAATCGTTTTGAAAATCTCTAGCTTCTGGCAGGAATCGAACCTGCATACTCCTAACACCGGGTAGATGCCCTATTAAAATCAGACGTGTCTTTATCATATATATATATATATATATATATATATATATATATATATATATTGTCTGTTATATTTAACAGTATATGTTTAGAAAATTATCTGCAGCTTCGATATATATCAGAATAAATCTAACCTAGAGCCAACGGACCTACCTAGGTTTCACCTAACGGATCGTCAGGGCAAGCACTTGACCTGACGATTTGTTAGGTGAAACCTAGGTATGTCTGTTGGCTCTAAGTTAGATTTATTCTTATTTGTTTGCTCTACTATTGTATTGAGCGCTTTAGTGTTAGGGTTCTCGTCTCGGGTTTTCTTTTCTACGAGTATTTTGACGTATGTTCAAGTACTTAGCTTGTTTCTTTTTTTATTTCCCCTCCGCATTTATACTCGGTGGGTCTTTTCGATTGGGCGCGTAATATGATATGCTTCTTCCGATATGCCTTCTTCCGCCGAACGCCCCGTGGGCCAGGTGTAGAGTCGCCAAATCGGTCGGGTTTCGAGCCTGGGTTGTGTAGCAATCGGAGTCTAACCGTACTGATGAGCTGTGATACAGCGAAACAGATCAGTCTGCCGATGACAATATATATATATATATATATATATATATATATATATATATATATATATATATATATATATATATATATATATATATATATATATATATATATATATATATATATATATATATATATATTTCGTTGCAAACGACCGACAAGGAAGATTTTATCAGTTTTTGATATAATTTTCCCATGTATTCTTACATGTTTGCTATGTGATGTATTTAAGGCATGTAAAAATTTTCGTAATTATTATTTTCCCAAACGCTTTCAGATGCTTCACTGGCCATTCTTACAGTTGTTATATTTTCAAGGTTATTTATTTATTTATTTATTTATTTATTTTTCATGTTTTGGCCTTAACGAAATTTATTTTGTGTTTTTGAAAAGGAGCGTTCTTTCGAAGCTCTCAAGTGACGCGGGAGACGGGAAATCGCGTTATCATATTTTTATTAAAAAAAAAAATATCTGAAATACTCCATTTCCACCATTAAATAATGCAAGGTAGAGAAAATGTTTTTGATATACAGTGCCTCTCTAATTGCGATATGCCTTTGATTTTGTGATTTGAATAGTATTATTGTATTTCCGACCAGAATTCCTTAATTACATTCCTTAACTCCAGTACAAAGGAAACATGTAATAATACTGGAAATATTAAATAAAAAATGAATAAAATTTCCCTTGCTTGCCTTTTTCAACGAAACATGGCTAAATGAAAGTTTGCTTCCCAAATATATATATATATATATATATATATATATATATATATATATATATATATATATATATATATATATATATATATATATATATATATATATATATATATATATATATATATATATATATATATATATATATATATATATATATATATATATATATATATATATATATATATATATATATATATATATATATATATATATATATATATATATATATATATATATATATATATATATATATATATATATATATATATATATATATATATATATATATATATATATATATATATATATATATATATATATATATATATATATATATATATATATATATATATATATACATATATATATATATATATATATATATATATATATATATATATATATATATATATATATATATATATATATATATATATATATATATATATATATATATATATATATATATATATATATATATAAACAAGTGAATAAAGAACGAAGAAAAATAGCGTTTACTTCCTGATGAGATATTGTCCTTTCAATGTCGAAACCAAATGTACACTTTGTAGTAGATTGTAATTTGTGCATGTTCTAAATTATAATTTATAATATATATATATATATATATATATATATATATATATGAAATGATTTGTTTGAACATTATTTTTGATCGATACTCATATTTAGGTAGATATTCTGTTTTTTGTTTTTTAATCATATCTACCGGCCTGATTATTTACGATAAAATTTTATCATAAAAATCGCCCGGTTCACACTCCACCCACATCTATTGAACAGGTGTAGAGGCTCATCCCTTGTTCCCTGTTTAGGTTGTGGTTTCCGGCTTTCTCTCTTCTAATCTTTTCACTCTTACGTAGCCCCCTGCACATCAGTGGCGTTACCGCCTTGCTCAGGGTGATATGATTAAAAAAAAAATCAGACCGGTAGATATCAATATATAATACTGTTTAATTTTTTAAAAAAACAGGATATCTACTTAAATATGAGTATCGATCAAAAATAATGTTCAAACAAATCATTTCAAATTGTCGGCTGTTTATAACCAAGTTTCGTTAATCTTCGTTAATTTCCGTAATATAGTTAGAACATTACAACATGTAAAGACTATTACAAAATTGTACATTTTGTTTCGATATCGAAAATTTTGTAGTGGTGTTTTACATGTTCTTATGTGATAATTAATAATAAATATTCATTGCTCTATTTTTATATTGAGCACTGTTTGAAATTAATGTTTTCAACGTTACAATTTTATTCTTCGTTCTTTTTCATTTGGATATATATATATATATATATATATATATATATATATATATATATAGCAATATTTATATTGATAGTTAGATTATCGGCATATATGATCCAATTATGGCGGTGAATTTTTGTATAATAACTTTACTGTTGATCGTGAAAATTACTCCAATCTGTTTAGAGGTCAAAGAGTGGCTTGTAAATTTTGAAGCCTCAAAAACGAAATTGCTCTCATTTAATTCATCTTTATGATAATCTGTTTAACCTTGGCTGATGCTAATCTCCAGGAGTGCAATCTAATCTCACAAGAATTGAATTATATTGAAACAATTACTAAGTCTGCTACAAGTGAAGTTTGCTCATTGTGGAATCCGTCTTGCACGTCTATGAATCTATCACTTGTCTGATCATTGATTCTTGTAATTAATCTGATCTGGTCTCGAGAACTAGATATATTTCGTGATTCTTGTCAAAATTCACAGAAGATTTTGCAATTATATTTGTCCTGGCCTGGCATCTCAGTCATTTTCGCACGTTTGTGAGATGACTTCCCTTGTGTCTATTCTATAAATATTTCCATAGCAATTGTTCTGATGAGTTTTCCAAGGGGATTTAGAATTTTTAATTTTATTTTTATTTTCCTCTCCAAACAGACAAAAATTGTATATATAAAGACTAGTTAGAACTTCATAGAGATTCTGAAGTATTATTGTCGATGCAGTAAGAATGGTTAATAAGAATGTGTTGTTTTGGTGTAAAGAATTTTATGGTCTGTTTGGGTCAGTGATTGTGGCTAGCTAAATTTAATTATAAGACAGAAGAAGACCATTCTTTCACTCTTTTCGGGTTGTGTCACATGTTTTTATTCCATGCAAAATAAATATTGCTTTCCTTCTTGGTAAATCGACTGCCTGAATTTCAACGTATTACATGATTGGTAAGCTAAGGTTGAATTAGCTAAATATAACCGTAAATCCTATTCTGATAGTTTCTTTGCTCGCATTTATCGTCTCTTGTTTACTTGCCACCTCCAATATTCAAAAAATTGAATGAAACGTTTATCGAAACCCTCTGTATTTCTGAACCTCGTACTTTTATTGTTCATTTTCCTCGCTGACATGTTCTCAATTTTTTTTTTTTTTTTTTTTTTTTTTTACACTCAATAAGTCTTTGCGTCTTTGTGTCAGTGCCATCTTGCTTCGGCCGAAATACTTCAACAAAAGAAAAGAAAAAAATCGCCACTCTTTTCACAAGACCGAAAAACAGAAATAGTGCAAAGAGTTTCACGAACTTTCCAAATAGCCTTCGTCAGACTTTAATTTCAGGTTTTCTTCTCTTAGACCGGCTTTAACCAAGGCTAGAGGGCGTAAATTATCTGGTATTTAACACATATCTAGGGGTATGAGAGATGGATTTTGGAATTTTTTTTGCTTTATATGTATATATATATATATATATATATATATATATATATATATATATTGAGCACTCTGGAAGAATGGAAGACTTTGAAAAACAGTAGCTACTCTGGCTTATACGCAGCTCTCATTCAGTATTAGAGCACTCTGGCTACTGGGCGTGTATAATGATAATATACACGCTAAAAAGTCTGCTTTCTTCTACCGAGCGCCCATAGCCCAGATGTAGAATCGCCGACTGACGCCAATTCGGTCGGGTTTCAATCCTGGGTTAAAAGCAATCGTAGTCTAACCGTACTGATGAACTGTGATACAGCGAAACAGATCTCTCTAGGGATGACTATATATAGTCACAATCACTGACCCAAACATACCATATAATATATATGTATATATAGTCATCCGCAGACAGATCTGTTTCGCTGTTATCACAACTAATCTGTACGGTTAGACATCCAATTGCTTCTACCTCTGAGCTATGGGTGCTCGGTAGAAGAAGCTAGACTTTTAGCGTGTGATATACCATGTAAACACACACCAACAGCTGAGAGTGTACTAATATATATATTGGATATGATAAGACAAATGGCGTGTGACGTGTGCGGTTCGGCTTCTTCTGGTATGAATGAAAGTCAAACTTGTGTATAAGGAAAATGCGTTAAGATTTTTCAGGATACGACGTTTAACGCCTTGCGTCTTAGTGGCTTTATTGACATTGCTTAGGGCCAAATGATTAAAAAAAATAGGAAGCATAAATTAAATTGCCATATCAGATCCGACGATCAGAGACCGAAAAGTGATTGTTTGTCTTGTACATATATTGAACAAAAACACAATGCACGATTGCGTTTAGTATGAAGCAGACTGTCGCTTCTGGGTGTTGATTTCAATGTCCACTTTTATTTTTGCATATGCTCTATCCCTTATATTGAGTACTTTAACCCATAAATATAGCATACCTTAAAATTATATTTTACTAGCAGTATAACCCGGCGTTGCTCGGGTGTAATGAAAGCTTTAAAACTAATCCATGGTTCTGCAGCCCAGACTCTTTGAATGTTGGCACGAAAGACTAAAAAGCAATATTTGTTTCCAGTTAAAGCGAAACCGTAGACTGAAAGAAAAATGAATGGATGTAAGTCAAATTTTGAAGTTTGATGAGAATCGGATAAAAATTGTAGATTTGTATGAAGGACATACAGACAGATAAACAGGCACACACACAAACATCTTGCCTTTTATATACATATATTATCGATTTTCTGCACTATTGCAAGAACTGCAACCTTGAAACTTCTGAATATCGTTTCTTATGTTTTTGTCTATGAGTGTATCAAATTTGATTAAAATCGAAGGTTGTTGGCTCTTGCATAGATTTTCTGTCTTTGTTTGCTCTACTTTCGTATTGAGCGCTTTAGTGTTAGGGTTTTCGTCTTGGGGTTTTTTTCTTTCTTACGAGTGCTTGACATTTTGTTCATGTACTTCGTTTGTTTCTTTTTTTTACTTCCCCTTCTTTTCCCTCCGAGTTCGTTCTTGGTGGGTTGTACAAGACGATTTAAATTATAGCTTAATTAATACTAGTTTCGGCAGAGTTCGGTTACTATTGGTATTGTTGTTGCTATAGTTATTAGACCCGATAAAAAATTCAACAAATACTGTGATTTTTTGTTGTCTTTCAACGACATCACCATCAAGTATATCAGACGGTATGAACGGATCCTACACAAAATTAATAGACAAAACTTGTCTATACTATTCAATGAAACCTGCATTAATATATATATATATATATATATATATATATATATATATATATATTGTAAATTATTTTACTGTAGTTATTTCAATATAAATATTTCAAGTGTATAATGGTGCACGTAACTGTAAGGTTAGATATGTTTTTCGTGTATATGATTGCACCTAATTATGTGCATGTTCCCAAGTATAGTTATGAATATATGTGGTATATGTATTATTGTATGTATCATTGTGTGTATATGGGTGCACCTAAGTATAAGTATATTTCATGTATAGGAGTACACCCAATTATGTATATGTTTTTCCTGTATATGAGAACATTGAATATATGTAGGTTGTGTTCATCTTGGATGTAGTCGATTGTGCATTCATGAACTGATTATGCCTTTATGTATTGATCATTTTACTCATATGCGTACAGGTTAATATCAATATCCGAACGATATATGCCGGTATATATGGATATATATGAGTACTGTTTTAAAATCTATGAAATGTGAAATATACCACCTTGTTTGGGAGTAAAGAGTAGATGGATATGTGTACACAAGCGTACATTGTCTTTATACATACGGGTATTGTTTTTATAAAAATAACTAATCGTGAACGAATAGATATAAAGAATTAATAAATATACATTAAAAAATTGTTTATATGTATATACATATGTATATATGTGTGCGTAGATCCGTTCCTCATAAGACTGCGAGTGTGTGAACACAACAATTATATGTGGATATAAATAAATGAATGTATGTATGAAGAATACATTTGTATGCGAACACACGCGCATATATGGGTGCGGGAGCATCTATGAGTAGATATACGTATGGATGTGGGATGTGTGTAAGTATGAAAATATATGCGTAATTTGTGAGTATGTGTGAGAATTGTTAGCATACTTAAATATATGTAGCACTATTTATACGCGTGGAAATCCCGTCTTTATACAAAATGTGAGTATACAAACGCAAGATTCATATGTGGGCATGAATGGATGTAAGTCTGTAGGTACGTATAAGTATAAACACAGTCGCATTTGTATGTACATATGTGGATGTATGCTCATGTGTGTATGTGGATATAAGTGAGTGTGCATTGGTATGTTAATTTGTGGGGTTCACATGCATGCATATCCATGGAATTGGGAGTGGGCGTTCAATGACTTGGTGGTCAACTTCTTCGCTACTGGTCTGGATACCCCCAACTGAGATGACGCCAATATCTCTGTCCTTAATCTTTTTACTTATTTTTCTCTTCAGTTAAAAGAAATGCTTATTTCGGTAAATTTATTGTACCAAATGGTATGAATATTGTGTGGTCTGATGGAATGAGCTAACTCAGCTCATTAGAATGAATTATAATTTATAACCAATTTAAATGACGTGCTGAGTGAAAGGCAATCGGATGAGCTGTGATACAGGGAAACAGATCTGTCTGCAGATGACTATTTACGCACTCACACTCTGATTGAACGGTAGATTTTGAAAAAACAGTAGCTACTCTAGCATCTACGCATCGCTCATTCAGTAATCAATTAAAGCACTCTGGCTATTGGCGTATCATACATGATACGCTAAAAATCTGCTTCCCTCTACAGGGCGCACATAGCTCAGAGGTAGAATCGCCAATTCGGTCGGGATTCAATCCTGGGTTAAAAGAAATCGGATGTGTAACCGTACTGATGAGCTGTGATACAGCAAAACAGATCTGTCTGCGGATATATATTCCCATGAAAGTTGACTTTAGTGTCCGCTTATATATTTACATATGTTCTATTTCTAATATTTTCTAATATTTGTACTAACCCATAAATATAGGATACCTTTAAAATGATATTTTATTATATATATATATATATATATATATATATATATATATATATATATATATATTGTCCCATGTCATATGGGACAACTCGGATTTTCATACGTTATGCAATCATCAGGTGCATTTTTCAAACTGAGAGTTTAATAGATTTGGATTTAAGTTTACCCACTTTTCATGGGAGTTAAATCTTATAACATTAGTTTACTGCTTTTTAGTAACAAGAGTAAAAATTTAAATATAAAAATTTAAATATACTGCGGTTACAAGTAGATAAAAAATTAAAATTAAAATTTCAATTAAAATTCTAAAATTAAAAATATTAAAAATGTAATAAAATGGAGAGAGATGAAATCAAAGCAGCGAAATCCATAATTATTAATAGTAATATTTTCGGGAGAAAGAAAGAAAAAAAAGAAAGAAAGAAAGAATGAAAGAAAGGGAGTGAGGAAAAAGAGAAAAGGAAAGAGGTAAACGTATAGAGGAATCTATATCAATCGGGGTCTAATAATTTAAGTATTTTTTCTATGGCAGCATGTGGTCATTAATTCACTTTTTTGTTAAAATAGATTAGGGTTATTTATATGATTTAGTATCACAAGTGTGTGTGTTTATATTCATATATATTTATTGATCTCGCTGAACGGATGGGTGTTGAGTTTATCAATCGAAATAGCCATCCAATTCTTAAAAATTTTACCTTTCCTTATATTTAATATCTATATATACATATATATATATTTCATTGTAGTATGAATTTGGTCTGAAGAGTGGTGAGATCATAAGAGAGCCGCGAAATATGATATTACCTAAGGATTTGTAAAAATATCCAACATTTATTTCTTAATTATAATACTCTGTTAAATTTAACAATAAATTTTAACATTCAGTTCTCATTGGAGTTAGTCTCCGATGGAATTTGACTTACAAATATAAAGGATTCTACTTCATATATATATATATATATATGTATATATATATATATTAATCATTTCACCCCGAGCAAGGCAGAAATGCCACTGATGAGCGGGGGGCTACATAACTGTAAAAAGATTAATTAGAAAAGAGTGAGGAGTACAAACTAGTTAGAAAGGAGCAATAGAAAGCTGAGAATGCAGGTGCGATGACAGATACATAGGTGGAGAGAAAGGGAAGGATATACGGGGTTGGGGAGAGAGCTAGAGTCCAGTGGTTAATAGATGAGTATTGAAATGGCATTTAAATTTCTGGAGGTTGTAGCCGTCTGGAAAGCAAGAATATGGGAGCGAGTTCCACAGGCGGGAATAGTCATCCGCAACATATATATATATATAATGTGAAGAAGCTTTTCACTTAGCTGAGCAGCATCATTTCAGTCATGCCTACATCTGAGTTTCTTGTAAACATTATTATAATGTCGGCACTCTTCAAGGTCAATTTTTCTGCTGCTTTTAATGGTCTATTCTTATCTTGATATCGAGCACTTCCTGAAAAACATCTGCTTGTCTGAAATGCCTTTCCACCAGTAACTTAATGCAATTTTGGCATTAAGCATTACAATTTAACACTATATATATATATATATATATATATATATATATATATATATATATATATACAGATGGAAGGTTTATTACCCGAATTTTGGTGTGAAATGTAAAATGTAAGTTGTCCGAATGACCACATCAAAAAA
Organism: Ascarosepion bandense; assembly: GCA_037127315.1. Classification (NCBI taxonomy): domain Eukaryota; kingdom Metazoa; phylum Mollusca; class Cephalopoda; order Sepiida; family Sepiidae; genus Ascarosepion; species Ascarosepion bandense. The sequence goes on from JBBBDQ010000383.1 coordinate 3,757,226, forward strand.
TCTGTCTACTTAAAAAGCTTTTCAACCAGTAAACCTCTGGAAAAAAACGCAATTTTGGCATTAAACTTAATTACAATTTAACAATATATATATATATATATATATATATAGTGTTAAATTGACGGAATAGATGGAAGATTATTACCTGAATTTTGGTGTGAAATGTTAGCTCTCCGAATCACTACTGAGTCTAATAACAATGAAAAAAAATTGTGTTGCAAATTAAATAATTTCCTGTGTAGGATTTTTTTTTCGTCCTTAATCCATGGACTTACTGATTTAATATACCAACGTTTCTATTATGTTCGTTATGCATATGTCTGCATGTAAATATTTTGCTTACGCAACGCTATAGAGAGAACTGGTGGGGTGACTTCAGCACTCTTGCTTGGTTTTTGATGGAACTGACTACTAAAAAGAATACTAAATTTGGCCTGATCTAAAATATGTCGATGCAATTGAGTTGAGCTGTTTCATTTCTGCCATTAATCCCATCTCCAACAAAAATATTATAAAATTTAATTTCTTGTTTATTTTATTTTATTTTATTTATTTATTTATTTTTTTTTTTTGTTTATGTTTAATATCTTTCATGGTCAAAGAGGAATAGGCGTTGCAACCGACGTTATAACAAGAAGATTAAAAAAAATCCTTTCGAAAATTACTGTTTTCTACAAGCAGTAGTTTATGTATAATATCTTTAATGACCAAAGAGGAACAGGCGTTGCAACCGACGTTATAACAAGAAGATTAAAAAAAATCCTTTCGAAAATTACTGTTTTTTACAAGCAGTAGTTTATGTATAATATCTTTCTTTTTTTTTTTTTTTGCCGCGAGGTTGTAAAAAACACCAGGTTGGGAAACTGGCGCGGGATATCCTTCTCTTAATGAGGGTGAATGGGCCCTTCTTACGCCGTGGTAGGCAACCCATCTAGTGATGGTGTCACGATAAAAACACCCCCCCCAGGGCTCTATCCTGGGCCCGACGCTCTTCCTCATTTTCATCAACGACCTCCCAGATGAGATCAAGTCCCAAGTAGGCATCTACGCAGATGACACCACAATATACTCCCGCACCAGTAAGAAACCTGGCATGGCAGACAGACATAATCTCGCTGCTGACCTTGAATGGGATCTACACTCTGTGGTGAACTGGGGCAAGAAGTGGCTTGTCAACTTCAATGCGTCCAAGACCAAGCTGTTGTCTGTCAACCATCACAGGCAACCTCTCCTGCCTCCCATAAACATGGACCAAGCGATTCTCCCTGAGTGTAATACACTGCGCCTCCTCGGCCTTACCCTCTCTTCTGATCTCAAATGGAACCGCTACATCTAATCCATAGCTAAATCCACTGCTAAGAAGGTTGGGTCACTGTGTCGATCCAGGACGTTCTTTCCGCCTGAATCCATCCTGCATATATACAATCTACCATTCGACCCTGCATGGAGTACTGCTGCCATTTATGGTCAGGCGCCCCTGCCGCTCACCTCAGTGTTCTCGACAAAGGAGAGTTAGTAACGTGATAGGTGCTGACTTGGCGGCTCGACTACAGCCACTTCCCCACCGACGAGATGTGCCCTCCCTTTGTCTGTTCTATAAGTACTTTCATGTCTTCTGCTCAGACGAACTTAAGTCACTGATGCCTCCTCAACAGGTGTTTACTCGTGCAACCAGAATGGCAACTGGGTCCCACCCATTCACAGTTAGGTTAGCCAAATGCAGACGACAATTCTACTCCTGCAGCTTCTTCTCTCGCATTTCCCGCCTGTGGAACTCGCTCCCATATTCTTGCTTTCCTGTCGGCTACAACCTCCAGAAATTTAAATGCAATGTCAATACTCATCTACTAACCACTTGACTCTAGCCCTTCCCCCACCCCGTATATCCTTCCCTTTCTATCCCCTTGCAACTGTCATCGCACCTGCATTTTCATCTTTCTATTGCTTCTTTCTAATTGGTTTGTAATCCTCTTCTCCCTCCTCTAATTCATTTTCTTTCAGTTATGTAGCCCCCCCCCCCCCCGCACATCAGTGGCATTTACGCCTTGCCCGGGGTGAAATGATTAAAAAAAAAAAAGAAACCCTTGGTAGCTCTGGCGAATCATCAAGTATTCAGCTACTGACAAGATTTTGAATCTCGGCCGGGGCCGCAGAATGATGATGATGATGATGATGATGATGATGATGATGATGATGATGATTTCCTGTTTATTTTTCTATTTCATTTTATTTTTATTTATTTTCATTTTATTTATTTTAATTTCGTTTTACTTTATTTTATTTTTAACATATTACCTTCTGAAATTTTTATATGTTATAGATTCGGCAATCGTCTGCAGGCCTCAATTCAGTAATTGCAGACGAACAATAAATGTAATGCGTATTTATAATCAAAAGAAAAAAATGTCCAGTTTTATAATAGATCTATAAAAATTTTACATGAGGATCAGACAAGAAATCAAAAATCAAATAAGTGTAAAACTTAACATTATACTTAGACAACACGCAACATTTAACATCTGATTTTTCTTCGTCTATGTGCCTTTTCCCTTTAGGACGTAGGCGATCATGGCCCTTCACGTCTCCCTATCCCTGATGGCTCTTAGCACGCTTTCTCCTATTACACCACGCAACCCTCGTTCTGTCATCCACCTAATCAGGCCCTTCAAATATGTTATCCTCTGCTTTCCTCTGTCTATTTTTCTCTTTATCCGACCTGCTAGTATCAGGTTCTCAAGCCCTCCTTCCTTATTGTATGTCACAGGAACTTTAGTTTTCTCTTCCTGATGCTCAATATTAATTTCCTTTTCGTTTCCATTCTTTCCAAAACCTCATCACTGCTCACATGCTCGGTCCACGATATCCGCAGCATCCTTCTGTAGAACCACATTTCAGCTGCTTCAAGTTTTTCCTTCATCTTGGATGATATTGTCCAGCATTCACTACCATATTGAAGAACTGACATCACATAGCAATCCAGTTCTCTCTGTTTTGTTTCTAATGAAAGTTGGTTGGTTGTTTTGTATTTATGGCATATCAACATCGGCGGGTCATTTATTGCCAACTAAATTTTATTTATTTATTGCTGGTAATACCTTTTTCTTTTCAACAATTTATTGTTGTTTTTATATAAGTTTTGTGTCTAGTAATACATTTTTCTTTTCGAGTATCAAGATTCATAGGGATTTGTTTTTAAGGGCAGGGTTCCCAAGTCCTACTCTTGTTATTTAACCCATAACTGGAGGGAAGGGACGGATTAATACCTTTCCCGAGGGTACCGGTGCTTAAGTGAATGCAGGTTATTCAACTGGAATTCGAACTCGGCTCACCGATTTCTCTTTCCGAGCCAATATCCACTGCACCACAACGCACATCCGTTACTAAATGCTTACAGCACCTGGTATTCCCAAGCGGACACCCATCTAAGTACTGACCAGGCTCAACGTTGCTTAACTTCGGTGATCGAACGAGAACCGGTGTGTTCAACGTGATAGGCCGTAAGCCCTCTAGCGAAAGTTTCCCGTCTCTTAATAATTTACTCAGCTTCTGGAACGCGTCTTCGCTCTACCAATTCGCCCTCGAATCTCTGTGTTGCACTTTCCATCTTCAATAATAACACTTCCCAGGTATTTAAATTTTTTACCTGCTTGATTTTAGTATCCCCCAACTGTATTTGGCATTTTGGGCTGCTCTTTTTGCTGATGACCATGCATTCGGTTTCCTTGCAGTTTATTTGTAGTCTTTTTTGTCCCTCCCGTCAGCTACCTTCTGTAGGAGATCTTGTAGTTTCCTTTACGTGTCTTCAATCAGCACTGTCTCATCTACGTACCTTATGTCATACAAATCGTGGCCTCCGATTACAAATCCTGGCATAACATCTAGGGTCCTCAGCACAGTCTTGCTGTACAAGTTGAACAGATCCGGTGAAAAGACGCATCCTTGTCTTATGCCCCTTTCTACCTTTCTGTATTAACGACTATACTTACAACAGCAGTAATATGTAGCAAACTGTCACTCAACTGAGCTTTACCATGCCGACTTCCAAGTTTCGTGAAGCACAACGTGTATGATGTACTCACTCTTCAAGGCACTTTTCCAACCTACTTTTAAGAGATTTATGCAGATTGAAAAATAAGCCCTGAGGAGTGAAGACATCATAATGATGCTTTCACGAAACTTCGAAGTCGGCATGACTCTGCTCAGTTAAGTGACAAACTTATCCACAATTACTCTATTAACGCTCTATCTCTATCTCGATATCGAACACATTACGACAAAAACCTGCTTGCAAAAATATCCTTTTATAAGTAAATCACTGAAAAAACAGCAGCCTTGGTACTAAGCATTATCACAACTCAACAATTATATTTAAATTATTATTTATTACTTTAGAACATGAGCAAACTACAAACTACTACACAATTGTACATTTTGTTTCGACAATTTTTTAATGTTTCAATGTAATAATTATTAATAAATATTCGTTGCTCTGTGAGCACTGTTTTAAAATAACGTTTTGAACGTTGCAATTATTTTCTTCGTTCTTATTCAGTTGGATTGTTCTTTCAATATCGAAACAAAATGTACAATTTTGTAGTAGATTGTAGTTTGTACATGCCCTTAAGTATAATTTATAATAAATATTCATTGCTCTATTTTTAAATTGAGCGCTGTTTTAAATTAATGTTTCGAACGTTGCAATTATTTTCTTCGTTCCTTATTTATTTGGATGCACACACACACACACACACACACACATATATATATATATATATCCGCAGACAGATCTGTTTCACAGCTCATCAGTACGGTTAGACAGCCGATTTACCCAGTATTGAAACCCGACCGAATTGGCGTCAGTCGGCGATTCTATCTCTGAGCTACGGGCGCTCAGTAGAAGGAGGCAGACTTTTTAGCGTGTATATTATCATTACATACGCCCAAAAGCTGAGAGTGTTCTAATTCATTGCTGAATGAACGATGCGTAGATGCCAGAGTAGCTACTGTTTTTCAAAGTCCACCATTCTACCAGAGTGCTCAATCAGGGTATCAGAGTGTAACTTGTTTTGTTTTTGTATTTTTCTATTGACTTTTTCTTCACATCGTTGATTTTTTCTCTTAAACATTCTAGGTCTCATTCCCTTCTTCTTACTCCTTATGTGCCATGTCCCTTCAGGACGAAGGTGATCATGGACTTCCACTTGCCCCAATCTCTTGTCACTACTCTCAATAGTTCCCCTCTGGGTATCTCTCCCAAACCCTGCTCCACTATCCACGTGTTCAAACCTATCAAGTATGTCTCACATTTCTTTCCCCTATCTCTCTTTCCTCTTATTTCTCCTTTGTGTATTAGATTCTCCAAACCCTCCGTTTTCATTGTGTGTCCCAGAGCTGTCGGCTGTTATTTCTGATGATGAGTATAAGTTTCCTTTTCGTTTGCATCCTCTCCAAAACCTTGTCGTTGCTCACATGTTCGGTCTATGATATCCTCAGCATCAGAATCACATTCTGTTGCTTCGAGTCTCTCCTTCATCTATGAAGAGTTTTTTCAAACTTTCGTAGCCATATAGGAGAACAGATATCGCAAAACAGTCCAGGATACTTTTCTTTGTGTCCAACGAAATCTCCCTGTGTCTTAATAATCTGCTTAGCTTTTGAAATGCGTCATTGACCATTCCAATGCGTCTTCGGATCTCACTGTTGCACTTTCCATCCTCTGTCAAAACATTTCCCAGGTATTGAAATCTTTGCATCTGCTTGATTTTAGTATTCCCGACCTGTAAGTAAAAAAAAATCAAATACCTGGGAAGTGTTTTGACAGAGGATGGAAAATGTGACACAGAGATCCCAAGACGCATTGGCAAAGCCAAGGACGCATTTCAGAAGCTAAGCAGATGCGGTTTCCGGTTTTCTCTTTTCCAATCTTTTCACTCTTTTCTTTTTTTCTTTTTTTTTTTTCAATTGGAGTAGATAGACTAAACTAAACTATCGCCCGGTTCACACTCCACCCACATCTATTGAACAGGTGAAGAGGCTCATCCCTTGTTTCCTGTTTAGGATGCGGTTTCCGGCTTTCTCTTTTCCAATCTTCTCACTTTTTTTTTCAATTGGAGTAGATAGTCTAAACTATCGCCCGGTTCACACTCCACCCACGTCTGTTGAACAGGTGAAGAGGCTCATCCCTTGTTCCCTGTTTAGGATGTGGTTTCCGGCTTTCTCTTTTCAATTCTTTTTACCCTTACGTAACCCCCTGCACATCAGTGGCGTTATCACCTTGCTTGGGGTGATATGATTAAAAAAAAAAGTTATTAAGAGACAGGAATATTTCGTTCGACACAAAGAAAAGAGTGCTAGATTGCTATGTAATATCTGTCCTTCTGCTGGACGATCTCGCCAAAGAAGAAGGACAGGCAGCAGAGGTGTGGTTTTACAGAAGGATGCTGAGGATACCATGGACAGAGCACGTGTGCAATGATGAGGTGTTGGAAAGGATGCAAACGAGACGAAAACTGATAATAATTATCAGGAACAGACAAATGAAGTTCCTGGGACACGGAATGAGGATGGGAGGACTGGAGAACTTGATACTCACAGGTCGGATAAATGAAAGAAGAGTCAGGGGAATGCAGCGCGAGACTTGTTAAGTTTGAGCAAATGGTTGACGGAGCGGGGCTTGGGAGAGATACCAAGAGAAAAATTATTCAGAGTGACAAGGAACAGAGCCAAGTGGAAGCCCATGATCGCCTACGTCCTGAAGGGACACGGCACTTGAAGAAGAGGAATCGTGTTGCGTCAATCTTCCAATTACGGATGTCCTACGTGACTTAAACGCAGTATTTGACATGTTTTTTTCTTTTATGTACCGTGTCCCTTCAGGACGTAGGACATCATGAACCTTCACTTACCCCTATTTCTTGTCGCTCTTGACACGCTTTCTCTTGCTATCTGTCATGACGGTATCACCCACAACGGAATGAACATTTCTAACCATTACATATACCTCCCCTCACAATTGGTGAGAGTAGATAGCCAGGTAGATAACCAGGTAGATATCCTAAGTAGCCTGGGAGTAGCCTTAGAGAGTAGCCTGAGGTAAGCACCCTGAACATAGTCGAGAGTCGTCTAAGAATACTGCTACCGTAACGAATATTACGAGTCCCAGCTCGAGGGTCGAATTATAGTATTACACACTAACGCGCATTATCAACATCCAAAATATCAGCTTTTACCTGATCAAGGGCTGGTCATTAGCACCAATAGAAAATGTGAACATATGCCAACCCTTATACAATCTTAGTTAAAATATTCCTGTAATATTTTTCAAACCAAGTTAACGAAGGGCATTGAGTGGTAGACTTTTACATTCTTGCTTTCTTCTTTGTCTTTTTCTTCATATTATTGTTAATATTAGCACTTAAAGTAAATAGAGAGTTTTAAGAGAAGAAAAGAAGCGAAAAAACAATGTTTTGACAGTATGTTAGTCCTCTTCATGCTATGCTTAAAGATTACAAAGCATTATAAAAATATACGAAAATATAAAATGTTTGAATAAACTTGTTGTGTATCGTCGCTCGTATGCTATTCAACTTTAGTATTTTGCCGTGTTTAATATGTATTCGTTGTTTCCTATTTTGGTTATTTTGTATTATTCTTGTTGGACCTTTAACCGGGTTCATGACACTAATTAAACCATAGGAATGAACTCTTCCAACCATTACATATATCTCCCCTCACAAGTGGTGAGAGTAGATAGCCTGAGTAGATAGCTTGGCAGATAGCCTGGAAGTAGACTGAGGGGAACGCCCTGAACTCAGCCGTGGGTCGTCTACGAACACTGCTACCGTAACGACCATTACGAGTCCCAGCTCGAGGCCCGAATTATAGTATTACACACTAACCCGTATTATCGTTCTACTAACGAATTTCCAAGTGTTGTATTTTGCCGTGTTTAATATATATTCGTTATTTCCTATTTTGGTTGTTTTGTATTATTCTTGCTGGACCTTTAACCGGGTCCACGACAGTATCACTCCCAAACCCGTCATCCACTTGTTCAAGCCCATTAAGTATGTCTCGCATTTCTTTCCCTTGTTTCTCTTTGGCTCTATCTGTCCCTTGGGTATGAGACTGCCCAAGTCCTGCTTCCTTATTATGTGTCCAAGATACTTCAGCTCTCTTTTCCTGAAATTTCCTTTTCGTTTGCATCCCCTTCAAAAACTTTGTCGTTGCTCACATATTCGATCCATAGTATCCTCAGCATCCTTCTGTAGAAGCACATTTCTGTTGCTTTGAGCTTCTCTTTCAGCTTTGATGAGATTCGCTGCCATACAGGATGACGGATATCCTATAACAGTCAAGTAGTCTGTCCTTTGTTTCTAGCAATTTCTTTTCTGTTTCTCGATAATCTGCTTAGCTTTTGAAATGAGTCCTTGACCAGGCCAATGCGCCTTCGGATCTCAGTGTCCCATTTTTTATCCTCTGTGAAAACGCTCCTTTTTTTTTTTTTAATCATATCGCCCCAACGAAGGCATTTTACTGCCATTGGAGTTACACAGGAAGAAAATTGTTACACAGGAAGAAAATTGTGAGAAAGAGTGACAGGTTATATGGGGTGTCAGGGTGGATGGAAATACCGATGAGAGTGAAGTGGACAGAAAAATGAGTGAGAAGATGCAAGTTAATGAGATAGGAGATGACTTTTGACTTTACATTTAAATTCTTGGAGATTGTAACTGTCGGGAAAGCAAGTATGCGGAAGGGAATTCCACAGGCGAGAAGTGCGAGAAAAGAAGCTCCTGGAGTAGAATTTGCGTTTACATTTTCTTGGTTTCACAGTAAAAGGTGGGACCTAGTTGCTAATCTTGTGGCTCGAGTAAATTCATATATAGGGGGCATCAGTAAGCTAAGTTCATCGGAGCAGAAGCCGTGAAAGTATGTAGAAGTTTGAAGCCGTGAAAGTTTGTAGAAGAGACACAGGGAAACCACATTGCGCCGCTGACAAAGTGACTGTATCTGAGTTGCCAAGTCGTGATCGATCACATTACAGATTCTCCGATGGATTTTGTCAAGGACCCGTAGGTTGATAGCAGGGGCGCCCGACCAGATATGGCAGCAGTATTCAATGCACAAGTGGATGGTAGATTGATATATTGTTTCAGACGGGAAAAACTTCCTGGCCCTACACAGAGAACCGACCTTCTTAGCAGCAGATTTAGCTATGTATTCTATATAGTCACTCCTCTTGAGGTCTGCTGTGAGAGTTAACCCGAGGAGGCGCAGCGTTTTGCTTTCAGGTATTTGAATTTGTGCGCTTGTTTGAGTTTACTTAAAAATAACTGTTGCCATAAAAATAACTGTTGCCATAAAAATAACTGTTGCCATAACTCGGCCACCTTGAATTAAAAAATAGAACAAAGATTAATTCTTGTCTCTTGTCCGCTTGCTTCCTTTCTTTTTCTTTCTTTCTTTGTTTCTTTTCTTGTTTCTTTCGTTCTTTCTACCTCTATTTTATTTATTCATTTATTTGTGAAACCCATTAAAAAAGAATTTCAAAGTTTAAACGAAAACGAAACCATTGGTTTCTCTTTTGTTCGTGTACGCGCGTTCGTGTCTGCCTCTCTGTGTACACGAATGCTTTTTTTTTTAGAATGGGGGTCATGGGGAGGAGTGTAATAAATTCTTGTCTCTTTCTTCCGCAGTCGTAAAGCAAAGACGAATATCGCTTCGACTGTGCCATCTACTATCTATCATAATAAATGTCGTCCTCTGACACGCACCACTTATACACACTGAGGAAGACCTGTTCAGGAAGAACTATTAAAACACCTACACACACGCACACAGAAGCCGTCACCCGCTTACATGCACATACAGGCAGACTCTACCTACACGCATAATTCAAAATGCATATATATATATGTATGTATGTATGTTACAGAAAGCCACGAAAATTAACGAAATGGTTTTAACAACCGACATATTTAATTTATTTGTTTGAATATTACTTAAATTGTTACTCGTATTTGAGTAGATATTCTTAATCAAACAGAATCAAATAAAAATATAATTATACTGTCTTATTAAAAACAATATCTGCTCAAATACGAGCATCGATTAAAAGTAACATTCAATCAAATAAATTATATATATATATATATATATATATATATATATATATATATATATATATATAATTTATTTGATTAAAATTTATATATAATATATATATATTATAAAAAATAATGAAAGCCATTTTTTAAGTATGTTTTTGCTTATATTTATGTGTTTCTAACAAGTTGTTATTTATTTTTCTGGTTGAGGCTTGTAGAATGTGTAATCATTTTATATGATTTATATTATTTATAAATATTTGTCGGATTTCTTTATATATATATATATATATATATATATATATATATATATATATATGTTTTGACAAGGAAAATTTTATTTATTTTAGTTTAATTTTTGCAGTATTCTTTTCTGTTTCCTTTTTGCTAGAGATAAGGAATGTAAAAACGTTCCATACTTTTCGACTTTCCAAGCGCTTTCAAACTCTTAACAGGCCATTTCCAAGGATATTATTTTTTTGGTGTTGTTATGTCCTCATTTTTTACTGTAATGTAATTTTGTTCTGTTTTAGAGTTTTGTTTTTGTTTTTGCTTTTTGAAATGGAGAATTCTTTAAATGTGTCACGTGATGCACGCAGCTGGCATCATATGATCGTCTGTCTATTTTTTAAAAAAACCTTTCAAAACTCCCTTTACACTGCTAAATAGTGTAAGGTTAATAGTAGGAGAAAATTGTTTGATATATAGTGCCGCTCTTATTACGAGCTACCTTTGATAGTGTGATTTAAACAGTATTTTTGTATTTTCAACCAAAATTGTTCTTGCAAGTTATGGGCTAGTGTTTTATGTGCGTTGTGGTACAGTGGATATCGGCTTGGAACGAGAAACCGGGAAGCAGAGTTCGAATTCCAGTTGAATCCACTGTATTCATTTCTGAACGGGTTAGTAACAATGCATACTATCGATAGGAATCATTTATATTGCTCGCCAACAAACTGATGTCTCCCTTTTTTGACTGTTGGGCAAATATATACGAGTATGGTGTCATATATATATTTACACACTAAACAGTTATAAGTTAGTAGATCAGATTTAAGTTAAATTTAAATTGGACCAGTAAACACTTCTACTGGAGAGTGCTCAGGACATGTTTTATAAGAAATTAAATAAAAGTAAGTACAAATTGCATGTGGATGTGCGTTGTGGTACAGTGGATATCGGCTCGGAACGGAGAGCCGAGTTCGAATTCCAGTTGAATCCATTGTATTCACTTACGCGCAAATACCCTTGGGAAAGGTATTAATCCGTCTCTTCCTTCCAGTTATGGGTTAAATAGCAGGACAGATTGGGTTCTATAGCCTTGGTCGGCAACCAGTTTACCGCAGAAAGCAATGGCAACCTACTGCGGGATAACCTTCTGCCCAGTCAGTCATGTCTCTTTCGAGACATGATCGCCCAAACATGTATCACGTATGACACTTAACTGACTGGTTGGTAGATAGGTGGCATGTTAGGCGTCTAATCAGGGAAGTAGTAGTATGGCCAATATAAGTAATTAATTTATGACAAGAAAAACAGACTTGTACATGGCACTGGTATTCATACACTATATTAGTCGCCGATAGTTTAGATATGATAGGCCTATTATTATTAAAAACAAGGTTAGCTGTGTTCTGTTATCTATAATAAATTATAAATTTACATGTTTTTGAGGAATTACGGCAGAAATATGGTGTTTATATATTTATTTATGCATATATATATATATGCGTGTGTACGTTTGTGTTAAAATTTCTTGTATTTATTGAGTCAGTGTAGATAGAGACTGTGCGAGTATATGAAACCACACTGCGTCGTACCTGTCAGTTTCGAACTGCAAGCGTTCTTCATATATATTTGCATGTCTAAAAAGGAATGCCTACTTGAAGACATACACCCACTAAATATAATGCTTAGAATAATAATACACACACAGACACACACAAACACATACACACCCACAAACACACACACACATACACACACACACACACATATATATGTCTATGTGTATCTCTGTGGGTGTGTATGTGTGTGTGTCTGTGTGTGTATTATTATTCTAAGCGTTATATTTAGTGGGTGTGCGTCTTTAAGTAGACATTCCGTTTCAGACATACATATGTATACACACACACACACACACACACACACACACACACACACACACACACACATATATATATATATATATATATATATATATACCGAGGTTAGGATGGATGGAATAATATTCCTTGCCCAAAGAAACACTCTTTTTAAAAAAAGTGCGTCTTTAAGTAGACATTCCGTTTCAGACATACATATGTATACACACACACACACACACACACACACACACACACACACACATATATATATATATATATATATATATATATATATATATATATATATACCGAGGTTAGGATGGATGGAATAATATTCCTTGTCCAAAGAAACACTCTTTTTAAAAAAGTGCTCAATACAAAGTAGAGCTATATATATATATATATATATTAATCTGTCTTTATCACTTTATTTTAAAAAAGTCAACGAAATCTCCATAACAATAAGTGTAAAAATCTCTCTTTTTCTCTCTCCACACTGTCAACAGAAATCTCGCTCTCTCTCTGTCTCTGTCTGTCTGTCTGTCTGTCTCTCTCTCTCTCTCTCTCTCTCTATATATATATATATATATATATATATGTATATGTGCGTGAATGTGTGTTTGGGTTGCAATTTTTCATGATTTTTTGTATTATTAAACAATATACACGTCTGCTTATATTGTAATATATATATATATATATATATATATATATATGTAATGCACGCATGGATACACAACATCGCACACACGCAACAGGCTCACACGCACATACACACACGCGCTCACAGATACATATATATATTTAAGCATATAGGTATAATTTGTACCGATATAGGAAACAACACTGCCTCGTGTCTGTCAGTTACATATCCAAAGCGTTCTTTAATCCTCTTTCTCTCTCTCTCTCTCTCTCTCTCTCTATATATATATATATATATATATATGTATATGTGTGTGTGTACGTGTGTGCGCCCGCGCATGTGTGTGTAAGTTTGTATTATTATGCTAAAAATTTTATGTAATGAGTGCAATTAATCTTCAATTAGACATTTCTTTTAACACATACACACACACATAAATATACATACATGCATAAATATACATAAATACACACATACACACATACACACACACACACACACACACACACACATATATATATATATACGTATGTATATATATATATATATTCATAATCCTAACTAGCGTAAAAGCAGTCATGCTTTGCCATTTATACATTTCAACACTAATTTTCGCCGAATAGAAGAAAATTTTACCCAAATACAGAATAAATCCCAAAGAAAGAACGCTTAATGTTTAAGTGAATTTTTTAAAAAGTAAAATTTCAGGCTAAAATTCCCCAAATATATATATGTAGAGGGGGAGGGGAGAATGAAAGGGAGAGAGAGGATGGTAAGAAACTGAAAGAGAGGAGAGAAACAGAATGAAAGTCAGAGAGACAGAGAGAGAGAGAGAGACAAAGAGTGAGAGAGACAAAGAGTGAGAGAGAAATCAACGCATAATGCGTTCAGAGCATACTGCATGGTGATAGCTCAAGGCTTTGATATTTTCAATTTCCATATTGATTGCTTTGGCCACACTGTTCGTATCTATAAATACAATACCCTCTACTGAGTACTCTTTTCCTATAAATATGTTACGCAATATATATATATATATATATATATATATATATATATATATATCATATGTAACATCCCAGCAAGATGTAAAGATATCTGTGGCCCATTCGTCTAAAGCACACCATATCAGGCGTATTTTCACATCAAGTGTCTCGAATGACCTGGATCGTAGATGCAATTCACACTGCTTAAATTAACAGGACGTATCCTCAAACATGGGTATCCAGAAAAAATGTTTAGCGTAGTATTTATGTCTAAATGAAAATCTATTGATTCCTTATATATATATATATATATATATATTGTATCGAGGCAGCAGATAATTTTCTAAACATATTCTGTTAAATATAGGAAACAGTGATTGTCTATTATGTTTCATGAGCCGTTCTAAACATCGTATTTTGGCTTTAATTTCAGGTGAAAATAAAGACAAAAATTCTCCAACATTTGGATAATTTTTATTAAGTTGGTTCCAAGCTTTCGGCTCACATGAGCCATCTTCAGAGAGGTTACAAGGACGTCAACATAAAAACATCCACCATCAAAGACGATTTTATCTTGTGTTAACATAAAACTTTGCTAAGCAACAATAACAGTTACCAAAAATAGCAAACGCAATTCGTAAATTTGTGATGGAGTTCTATGACGTCATACCGCTTGAGAGCTCGAAATGTTCACAAAACCATGTATTTAAATGCAATGTAATGTGTTATGACCAGATTTAAAGGGGATTTTAATAAGTCTGCGTTGTTTGGGTTTAATGTAGATGGCCTCCAATATCTGAAAGTTCTTTTTACTGTGTGTATGAGTGAGGATTATTGTATTGTTGACTAAAATCTGTCTGGTATTACCTACATAACTATGTTTTGCTAAGAAATGTTTAATTGTACTCTGATAAGAAAGGTGACAGGTAAGTCTACGGGAGAGCGTGGTTGTAGCAAATTCAATATATGTAGTGGGTTTATTATTAGTACCAGAGATACAATCTCTGAACGGGCATGTAAATTGATACACTACATTAGTTTTCTTGAGAGGATTTAGTGTGCTTGTTGGGTTATTAGAGACTATGAGGTCAATTGTTTTAAATCTACGCATACATATATATAGATATATATTGTTCATTTAAGTGATAAAATATCTATTTCAGAATTTCGACTTATTAAGGTTTATGCAATTTCCATAACAATAGACGGAGTATATATATATATATATATATATATATATATATATGTGTGTGTGTGTGTGTGTGTGTGTGTGTGTGTGTGTGTTCAGATAATAGAACTAAATCATTGAATGTTTTTATACAAATATATAACTGGATGGTAGCTCGATTAGCAGGACGCGTCTATTCCTCTTTTTGTATTCGTTTTAATATAAATCCATATATATATATATGTATCCGATTTCATATTCGTAGATGGAAGGCAACACATGTTACTTATTTTCTAAGGCACATACAGATTGACCCTCGTTTCTAAATGCAAGACGGTACGCCCCCACATAACCAGCAGCACACTGACCATTAAATTCATATATATATATATATATAAGATAATCTAGATAAAGACATTACTTCTTTTTTCATTTTATCATTAAACTACCTGTTTTTTCTATCTCTCGATCTCTCTGTTTCTCTCTTTCTATCTTTCTCTCTTTCTCTCTTTCCACACACACACACACACACACACACACACACACACACACACATATATATATATATATATATATATATAACGTAAAACACATGACTTAATAAGTCCCGGGCCTGACATATAGATGGCAGCACTAATAAAAATCCACATGGTTTTTATGAAGTACTAACCTTCAAAATTGAGATCTAGTCAGTTTATTAGTTTATAAATCACAGTTATTTAAGTGAAGCTAATGCTGCAAATTTTCGAAACAATGGAAAAATTTGTATTTTCCTGTGTTGATAAAGCATTGCTTTCTGATGGGGAAAATACTGTTCAAGCAAAGCAATGGCTTGATAAGTGTCATTCGAACTCTGCTCCGTCAGAAACATCGGTTAAGAGGTACTGACTTTAAACGCGGTCGAACAGAAACAAATGATGTTACACGCTGAAGTCGCCAAAGTCGGCGGTTGTCCCGGAAAGCAACAAAATAAAAATCCACGTTTTGGCTGATCGTATATTGAAGTTGCGTGAGATAGCAGAGGAGGTGAAAATATCTGAAGGCAGTGTATTCACTATTCTGCATGAACATTTGTCAATGAGAAAGCTGTGTTCAAAATGGGTGCCATGTTTGCTCAAAGTCGATAAAAAACAACAACGCATCAACGATTCAGAGCGTTGGTTGAAACTATTTTAACGCAACGAGAAGGAGTTTTTGCGCAAATATGTAACAATAAATAAAACATGGATCAACCACATCACTCCGGAGTCACATTGATAGTCAGCTGAGTTGACAGTAGCGAGTGAAAGCCGTCGAAAGCGACCAAAGAGGAAAACATGTGCAGGCAAAGTTTTGGCCTCTGTACTTTGGGATGCACAAGATATTTTGTTCATTGCTTACCTTGAGAAAGGAAGAACCATCAATAGCGAATATTATATAGTGTTATTGGTGCGTTTAAAGGAAGAAATCATCAAAATCGGCCACAAATGCTGGAGAAAAAAGTGCTTTGTCATGAAGAGAACGCACTGTGTCACAAGTCGATGGCAACGAAGGCAAAACTACATGAATTGCACTTCAAATTGCTTCCGCATCCACCCTATTCTTCAGATCTGGCCTCCAGCGACTCCTGGCTCCAAGCAAAGAGATTTGGTTCCAATTAAGAAGTGATAACGGAAACTGAGGCTTATTTTGAGACCAAAGATAAATCGTTCCACAAAAATGCATCGAATTGTTAGAGAAACGTTGGAATCAATGTGTCACCCTAGAAAGAAACTATGTTGATGAATTAAGTCTAATTTTGCCGAAAAGTTGTTGTTTTATTAGTCATGCCCGGTATTTATTGAGTGATGTGTTAAATGACCGGATACTCGCTTTTCAAACACAGCGTTTGCCAGTAAATCCTTATTATAAACCGACCCTGAACACACTGTCCAACTGTGGTTTTGTTTTAAGCTGCAACACTACTGAACGAACTTTAGTTACAGTTAGAATTCATAAGTAATAATCCTTATTTACAGAGAGAGAATCCATAAACTGGTGTGATCACTTTTTTTAACAAGATGAGCATTCTCTAACGTTCGGTCAAGATGACATGTGACTTCACTCTAGCACAACCGGCGACGATTTCCAAATGGTTTCGTCAACCAAATTTCACTCATAAAATTTTCGGGTTCACCCTTGGCATGGTTTTAGGCATTTTCAGACGCTGTGGTCGTCTCTCCAAGCAGATATAAGCAAGAAGTTACCTTTCATGGCCTAAATTACGCAAGACTGAAAATAACACTGTCATCTCATTTTAGCAGATATATTTACCAAAATTTTACAAAAATATCTTGAAACACTAAAGAGTAAATTTATTCAATAAAATCCTTATTAGCTTCAACCACTGCGTTCAAACGACTTCGTAATCTCCTGCAACTTTTTTTAATGGTCTCCTTTTTTTTAACCCTCTAGGGCTATTCGTATCATATTTGATACAGTATGAAAACAAGCCTTGAAAGAAATATTTTCCTGAAAAATTTTTTAAGAGAAATATTTTATAAATTTCAGATGAAAGCAGTACTGACTGCTCAGTCAATGAATACCAAATGTTTCCTTATAGGGAAATACCAAATGTTTCCTTATAGGGAAATACTGTATCAAATATGATACGAATGGCCCTAGAGGGTTAAGTTGGTGAATGCTGTCATAATTCTTCCCTTCAGTTCATCTTTGATCTTACAAGGACTTTTTTGGTATCTCCCTCAAATGCGCCCTATCCATAATAATCGGGGGCGGGGTTGCGGCCACATATAAGGGGTGATGTGGTCGCAAAAATTGTTTGACAGCCATGACTGGCTTCTCCTGCTTGTGTGGCTTGGTTCAGAGTCCTATTGCCAGACACGTTTTTCCAGCAGCCACCCTCTTGACCCAAAGCAGCACTACATCCTCAAGGCACTTGATATATGCCCCCGGGTTAAGTCTGAGGCCCTATGGAGAGATGAATGGAAGCATAAAGTCCTGAGATCACTGAATCCTCTGCGTTGTCATCAGATCGACGCACAAATACTCTGAAATTTTCGCAATGCAAGCTTCCAGTGCCAATCCCAAGCAGTACAGCATACCGTTTTCAAATTTCTAGCAGCGTGAATTCTTCTTTTGTAGTGCAGTGGTCATCGGCCCAGAACGAGAATTCGAGCAGCCGAGTTCGAATACCAGTTGAGCACTTTGCATTCACTTACGGACAAATACCCTTGGGAAAGGTATTAATCTGTCTCTTCGCTCCGATTATGGGTTAAATATTAGGACATATTGGGTTCTATAGCCTTGGCTGGCAAGCAGTCTACCGCGGAAAGCAATGTCAATCTACTGCGGGATAACCTTCTGCCCAGTCAGTCATGTCTCTTTCGAGATATGATCGCCTAAGCGTATGACACTTAACTGACTGACTGAATTCTTCTTTACGCAAAAGCCAGTGCCCAACTGACCTTTTTATACTGTGTAGTTGACAAAATGACGAACAAAAAACGCGCATTCTCGAAATTAAAAACATAAAATGACGTCAATTACTCATTACACCCTATATATATATATATATATATGGGGGGGGGGAGAGAGAGAGAGAGAGAGAGAGAAAGAGAGAGAGAGAAAGAGAGAGAGAGATTAACGGATAGAGTTAGATAAATATGAACACACTAAAATAGATATGAACAGATTGAGATAGATAGATAGATAGATAGATAGATAGATAGATAGATAGATAGATAGATAAATCAGAATGGCGTAGATAAATAGATATATTAATCAGAATGGCAGAGATAGATAGATAGATAGATAGATAGATAGATAGATAGATAGATAGATAGATAGATAGATAAATGGACAGATAGATAATCAGAATAGGAAAAGTAGATAGATAGATTGATAGATAGATAATCAGAATAGCAAAAGTAGATAGATAGATAGATAGATAGATAGAATGGAAAATTAACAGACACATTTACATAAACTAATTACGACTAATCTATTCATGTGAATCTTCTTTTCTTTTCTTTTTTTTACCGAAAGCGGCTCTAATAGTAACAATTACTAAAGGCATCACTAAAAGTTTGCTAAACACATTGCTTTCAGGTCACCGCCATTCGCGCCTCTTTTCTTCTTTTTTTTTTTTCGCCATTCGTTTTAATAATGGTTTATGTGGACATCTATAAATACTAATGTACACATCAGCACACATCTGGGTTTCCACGTAGCTGATTAGAAGAGAACATATTGACAGCAAGATTGTCTTTTATATTAGGTGAATTGAAAAATGACAGACAAGCGTGTCACACTCATACGAAAAATGAAAGTTTACAAACCATTGCGATATGTGACTGTCATACCTTTAGGTGTCATATTTTCTTTCTTTTTCTCTTCTTCTTCCTCTTGTTTTCTCTAATATGTATGTATGTATGTATCCCTCTCTCATCTTTTTATCTATCTATCTATCTATCTATCTATCTATCTATCTATTCTATTTTCTATCTCATTCTGTTTTGATCTATCTATCTATCTATCTATCTATCGATCTATCTATCTATCTCATTCTGTTTTGATCTATCTATCTATCTATCTATCGATCTATCTATCTATCTCATTCTGTTTTGATCTATCTATCTATCTATCTATCTATCTATCTATCTATCTATCTCATTCTGTTTTGATCTATCTATCTATCTATCTATCTATCTATCTATCTATCTATCTATCTATCTATCTATCTCATTCTTTTGATCTATCTATCTATCTATCGATCTATCTATCTATCTATCTATCTATCTCATTCTGTTTTGATCTATCTATCTATCTATCTATCTATCTATCTATCTATCTATCTATCTCATTCTGTTTTGATCTATCTATCTATCTATCTATCTATCTATCTATCTCATTCTGTTTTGATCTATCTATCTATCTATCTATCTATCTATCATTCTGTTTTGATCTATCTATCTATCTATCTATCTATCTATCTATCTATCTATCTATCTCATTCTGTTTTGATCTATCTATCTATCTATCTATCTATCTATCTATCTATCTATCTATCTATCTATCTATCATCATTCTGTTTTGATCTATCTATTCTTTTATCTATCTATCTCATTCTGTTTTGATCTATCTATCTATCTATCTATCTATCTATCTATCTATCTCATTCTTTTGTTTTGATCTATCTATCTATCTATCTATCTATCTATCTATCTATCTATCTATCTCATTCTTTTGTTTTGATCTATCTATCTATCTATCTATCTATCTATCTATCTATCTATCTCATTCTGTTTTGATCTATCTATCTATCTATCTATCTATCTATCTATCTATCTATCTATCTATCTGATTCTTTTGATCTATCTATCTATCTATCTATCTATCTATCTATCTATCTAAATGTTTTAATTTGTGTCTGTGTATCTGCCTGTGTGTGTGAATGCGTGCGTATGTCTGCGTGTATCTGTGTGGAAATTAGTAATAATACCACTTATTATATTTAAGTGTATGTGTTCTTTAAAATAAAAAGTTGTTTTATTTAATAATTTTATACCGAAGGCTGGCATCAAACTTCCTGCATATGGGTAGAAAATGAATTTATTAAATATAAACAATTAAACGGAGCATAAGACAAGGATATGTCTTCTCACCAGATATATTCAGCATATACAGAAACGGGATGTGCGTTGAATTCATTGCATTCACTTACGCGCAAATACCCTTGGGAAAGGTATTAATCCGTCTCTTCCTTCCAGTTATGGGTTAAATAACAAGACAGATTGGGTTCTGTAGCCTTGGCTGGCAACCAGTCTTTTTCTCTCACGCTCACTCTTAAACACACACACACACACACACACACATGTGTGAAACCGTGTCTAACCGTACTGATACAGCGAAACAGATCTGTCTGTGGATATATATATATATATATATATATATATAGTATATATATATACGGTGTCTATATATATATACATATATATACGGTGTCTAACCGTACTGATACAGCGAAACAGATCTGTCTGCGGATATATATATATATAGTATGCGTGTTAAATATGACACTTTCTTGACCTGACTTATTAGACCCACCGAAAAAGATAATTTATGAATTTAATTTGGTTGGTTGGTTGATTTTGTTTAGCAGCATATCAAGCACTATGGCTTATATAATGCTGAAATCTGAATATTTTCAACGCAATTTTGTGGCCTCAATTAAATATATTTTGAACGCAATTGTATACTTTCAACTCTACACAAAATATATTGTAGGTAATTTTACTATAAATACCTCTTGCTGGTAATTTATTATATAATAATGTATTACTGGCTAATTTTACTAAAAAAATGAAATGTAATAGTGTTCTGTTTTTGTCAGGGATTCACTGGTTGCCCATAGACGGGATCCTAGCAGATGCTACCACTCCAAGTAACATTGGGCATGGAAACAACAACAATGAAGAGGTGGTTCTACGTTCATCAAAACCTCCAATCCCTCGATCAGTGGCCTTGCTGCCGGATGTAGTTTATCGTCATACCCAGGACTATCTGAATTCAAAGTAATCTGTTGACAATGTATTTAACGCTGAACAACCAGGTCCTTTTCCATTTGATCTCTAAACTTCTGATATTCTCGGAGCAAGTGAAAAATAAAAGTTTGTTAGTTCATCTTACAGAATAAGTGAAAACGTTCGTCAAAATATAGCGTTATATATATATATATATATATATATATATATATATGCTCAAAAAAATTAGAGGAACACTTCGAAAACACATCAGATCTAAACTGGGGGAAAATGATCTTAAATATCTTTCCTTATAGTAAGTAGGTGATGTATTAGTAACAAAATGGTGTCACATAATTTGATAGAAATGAAAATGATCACCCTGTAGAGGGGGGAAATCAAAGACACCCCAAAAATAAAAGTGAAAAAATGGTGTAGCAGAATGATCCATTTTGCCAAAATGTCATTTAGAAACTCAAAATGATTCTCAGTAGTTTGTGTGGTCTCCACGTGCTTGCATGCATGCCTGACAACGTCGGGGCATGCTCCTAATGAGACAGCGGATGGTCTCCTGGGGGATCTCCTCTCAAATATAAACCAGGGCATCATTGAGCTCCTGGATAGTCTGAAGGGCAACCTGGCGGTACCGGATGGGTCTAAACATAATGTCCCAGAGGTGCTCTATTGGGTTTAGGTCAGGTGAAAGTGGGGGCCTGTCAATGGTATCAATTCCTTCATCCTCCAGGAACTGCCTGCATACTCTAGCCACATGAGGTGGGGCATTGTCGTGGACCAGGAGGAACCCAGGTCCCACTGCACCAGCATAGGGTTTCATCCCGATACCTAATAGCAGTCAGTGTGCCATTATCTAACCTGTAGAGGTGCGTGAGTCCATCTAGGGATATGCCTCCCCAGACTATCACTGACCCAACACCAAACCGGTCATGCTGAATGATGTTGTAGGCAGCATAAAGTTCTCCACGGCATCTCCAGACCCTTTCACGTCTGTCGTATGTGATCAGATTGAACCTGCTCTCATCGTTGAAGAGCACAGTGCGCCAGTGGCGTAGTTTCCAATTCTAGTGATCTATGGCAAATGCCAATCGAGCTCTACGGTGCTGGGCAGGGTCCATTACAGGACGTCGGGCCCTCAGGCCACCCTCATGGAGCCTGTTTCTGATTGTTTGGTCAGAAGTATTAACAGCAGTGGCCTGCTGGAGTTCATTTTGTAGGGCTCCGGCAGTGCTCATCCTGTTCCTCCTTGCACAAAGGCGCAGATACCGATCCTGCTTCGGGTTTAAGGATCTTCTACGCCCCTGTCCAGCTCTCCTGGAATAACTACCTGTCTCCTAGAATCTCCTCCATGCTCTTGAGACTGTGCTGGGAGACACAGCAAAACTTTTTGCAACAGCACGTATTGATGTGCCATCCTGGAGGATTGTGCAACCTCTGTAGCGTTCAGTTACCACACTATGCTATCAACAGAGATGTTGATCCAAGACAAATGAAGACCTACAGCAGTAGAAAGTCAGTCAGTAAAAAATCAGCCAAAAGAGATGAAAAGGGAAAATAAGTATCAGTGGCCCCAACCATTACTGTTTTGTGGGGTGTCTCCTTGTTGACCCTCTGAAGCGCCTGTTGTTGATTTCATTAACAACAAAGCAGCAGAAACTGATTAACAATCCCATCTGCTACTTGACTGACAAGATCAATACCCCAAAAGTTTCCTTGCATTCACTTACGCGCAAATACCCTTGGGAAAGGTATTAATCCGTCTCTTCCCTCCAGTTATGGGTTAAACAACAGGACAGATTTGGTTCTATAGCCTTGGTTGGCAACTAGTCTACCGCAGAAAACAATGGCAACCTACTGCAGGATAATCTTCTGCCCAGTCAGTCATGTCTCTTTCGAGACTTGATCACTCAAGCGTGTATCACCAATGGCCCTTAACTGACTGATATATATATATATATATATATATATATATGTGTGTGTGTGTGTGTGTGTGTGTGTGTGTGTGTAAAAACACATAAAAACGGTGAGGATAGTCTAAAAATCCATCTAATTAATATAAAATATTAAATGCATAAAAATAGAGAACTCAATCCAGCGCATTATGGAACATAGAGAAGAAACCTCAACACATAATTAAACGGTTATAAATCCAGAATTTATTTCGGTAGTTGTAAAAATTAAAAGCTGCTTTTTCAGATTCGATTTTTCGGGTTTGAAAAAGCAGTTTGTAATTTTTATAACTGCTGAAATAAATTCTGGATTTATAACCGTTTGTTTATGTTTAGTTCTCTCTCTCTCTCTCCCTCTCTCTCTCTCTCTCTCCCTCTCTCTCTCTTTATATATATATATATATATATATATATATATATAGTGCTTAAGAGTCCCAAATATAGGACGAATCGGCCGTCCAGTGCTTTCTACATTCTGTTGAGGTCGAATAAAAAGCTCGATGAACTACTTAATTATTCAAATCCTCCTACTACTTCAATCATAACCTCTGTGCTTCAACCAGCTTAACATGCTATGGATTTAGCGGCTTGTGTTGGAGAAGTCGTGACTCTGGGAGGCACTGTCCTACGGGTAAAGGAGCTTGGATGAGCTCCACCACGGAATTTGTGAAGGAGCGGCGCGTCATCGAGTTTTATTCGTTACCTCTTCGTCACCAGGGCCTGTGGTATAGTTGGTATGACATCAGTTTAATAACCAAAACTGTCTGGGTTCGATTCCTGGTAGTGGATGCGTAGTGCTGGAGAGTTCCAAATATAAGACAAAACGGTCGTCCAGTGCTTGTTGAGGTCGAATAAAAAGCTCTGTAAATAACTTAAATGCATATATATATATATATATATATATATATATATATATATATATCCGCAGACAGATCTGTATCACAGCTCATCAGTACGGTTAGACTCCGAAAGCTTTTTAACCCAGGGTTGAAACCCGACCGAAATGGCGTCAGTCGGCGACTCTACCCCTGGGCTATGGGCGTTCGCATTTTTTTTTTTTTTAGCGCATATCATGATACGCGCCCAATAGCTAAAACGCTCTAATTCATTTCACTGAATGATATATATATATATATATATATATATATATATATTATTATTAATAATAATAATAATGAAAATAAATAGCCAACACTCAATAATATCGATTATGAACACAGCCACAACATGCTAACCGTGTTTGAAAAGTAAAACATTTCTATAACTCTTGATACATACATAAAATCATCTATACATTCAGTTTTTTTTTTTTTATAAGCGTTTCACCCCGAGCAAGGCATGTCACTGCCACTACTGTGCAGGGGGCTACGTAGAGTGGAGAAAGGCTGATTAAATATAGGAAATAACAGAGGGTGGGTGATAGGCGGGTGAGGATACCGAGAATGAGGGTTGGGTAGATGAGAGTGTTGTGAGAATAGTTGGGAGTTAGTGTGATAGGAGGTGTCTATTGACCCTACATTTAAACACCTGGAGATTGTAACTGTCGGGAAAGCAGACTTGTGGAAGGGAGTTCCACAGGCGGGAAGCGCGAGAAAAGAAGCTGTTGGAGTAGAATTTACGTTAAAAGTAAAAATACAATTATCCTTGATAATGAAAAAATAGAACTTAGATGCGGCACAGGGACTAAAGTATGTAGCACTGAGGAACGAAATCCTTAGCAATTAAGCTAGCAAGACAAGTTCGTTACCCATTACGTCACTTTGAAGTACCCAGAAATGATTTTCCAAGCGTAGCTTAGATGTCGAACAAGTCCGAAAGTGTGATTCACCCAGTGAGAATCAAACTTACTTTACAGTCATAATTGATCTATTGAAACAATCTCGCTGACCAATATTACAACCTCACTAAAGTTCACAATAACAACATAGACTAAGTGTTGAAAGGGAATCAGTTAAATCCTATACGTGTTACACGCTTGGGCGATAATATCTTGAAAAAGACATGACGGGTTGGGCAGAAGATTTCCCCGCAGTAGGTTGCTATTACTTTCTCTGATAGACTGGTTGCAGACCAAGGCTACAAAACCCAATCTGTCCTGATATTTAACCCATAGCTGAAGGGAGAAGAGATGGATTAATACCTTTCCCAAAGGTATTTGCGAGTATGTGAATGCAACGATTTCAATTGGAATTCGAACTCGGATCTCCGATTTCTCGTCCTCAGCCGATATTCACTGCACCACAACTCGAAGCCTACCAATAGTAAGCTTGTAAAGCAGAAACGGGCATTTAACTTTTAAAAAATCAGCAATGCTGAATGACTACAAAATAAAGAAACCCTAAATGGGAAACCAAATGAAGACATAGCAGTAATAATAACAACAACAATGAATCCGTCATTTACAGTTATTGCTCAAAGTTCCAAGCCAACTACGATCTTCAAATTATTAGGTATCCCAAAAGTTCGTAAACACTTGCAAAAAATTGAAATTTTACTCGCCAAATAATCTAAGGTTACCAGAAAACACTTGCAAAAAATTTGAAATTTTACTCGCAAAAACAACAAAAATTATTGCTCAAAATAAAGACCATCATTTTCCAAGACTTTCTGCCATCGATCTGCAAGCTTTCGGATCTGGTCAGAGTACCATTCAGCCAGCTTCGAATCAAAGAATTCTTGACACGCTTCCTCGACTTCATCAAAAGAGTCAAATTGGCGGCCCTTCATAAAGTGATGCAACGAGCGGAAAAGGCTGTAATCTGATGGAGCACAGTCAGGACTGTAGGCTGGATGTGGCAGAACCTCAACGCCATCCAGCTCTTCAAACTTGTCTTTGGTCTTCCTGGCGGTGTGTGGCCTGACATTGTCCTGCTGCATAAAAGCGCGCTTTCGGTTGATCAGAGCCGGGTACTTTTGCTTCAACTTTTCGTAGAGCCACTCAAGTTGCTGACAGTAAAGTTCGGCACTGATGGCACGATCATTCGGAACCAACTCAAAGTTCCACCAAACGCACAACATGACTTTCTTGCCGAATCGATCTTGTTGTGGAACCGACGGTGTCTCTTGCCCTTTCTGAACCCATCGCTTGTCTCGATTGTGCTCGACCAGATAGACCCATTTCGCAAGTGTTTACGAACTTTTGGGACAAGCTAATATTAAGATCAGAGAAGGAAACTGCAATTGAAGCAATCTTAAATAATCACTGAGGGAAAAGAAGGAGTTTTCCTGGGTAGATGAACTACAAGAACACTGCAGCTGACAATCAGAAAGCGACAGCTAAAAGTTTGGTGATATATAATGAGAAAAGAAGGTATAGTGTATTTAATAATCACAAGATATATATAGAAAGCAATAGAAACAAGAAAAATAGCAAGTTTCCTTAGCGAGTTTGGTTAACAGAATAAGAACCATAAGAATAAAGAGCATTGGTAAAAGGTTTGCAATTTACTTCGAGAAATAAATAAAAAGAAGTTGTAGAAGGCCATCTTCTTCTTCTTCTTCTTCTTCTTCTTCTTCTTCTTTGTGCATTGTCCTTTCAGAACGTAAGCCATCATGGCCTTCCACGTCCCCCTATTCCTGGTGGCTCTTAACACACTTTCTCCTGTAACACCTCGCAACACCCGTTCTATCATCCACCTGCTCAGGACCTTCAAATATGTTATCCGCTGCTTTCCTCTGTCTCTTTTTCCCTCTATCTCGCCTGTTAGTATCAAGTTCTCCAGGCCTTCCTTCCTCATTGCATGTCCCAGGAACTTTAGTTGTCTCTTCCTGATACTCAATATTAATAACCTGTTTGTTTCCATACTTTTCAAAAACTCATCATTGCTCACATGCTCGGTCCATGATATCCGCATCATCCTTCTGCAGAACCACATTTCAGCTGCTTCAAGTTTTTCTTTCATCTTCGATGATATTGTCCAGCATTCACTGTCATATTGAAGAACTGACATCACATAGCAACCCAGTACTCTCTTTTATGTTTCTAGTGAAAGTTTCCTGTCTCTTAATACTTTACTTAGTTTCTGGAACGCGTCCTTCGCCATGCCAATTCACCTTCGGATCTCTATGTCACACTTTCCGTCTTATGTTATAACACTTCCTAGGTATTTAAATTTTGATACTTGCTTGATTTTAGTATCTCTCACCTGTTTTTGACATTTTGGGCTGCTCTTTTTGCTGATGACCATGCATTCGGTTTTCTTGCAGTTTATTTGTAGTCCTTGTCACTCTCTTCAGTTTGAGGTCTTGTAGTTTCCTTTACGTGTCTGCAACCAGCACTGTCATAAGCTTTTAAAAAAACTAGAAAATAAGTGTCTCAGTCATTTGGAAATGCTGAAAGGAGAATTATCAAATTTTGCATTTTTTAAAAGTACAACTTGCTTTCCCCGCCCTAGATTCTGCACCCAACCTGTAAATTTAAAATCAAACTAAAAGGTGTGGTTTCTCTACCCCCAGGAATTTATGTAAGCATTACTGCTGAGATAGATTCATTATATATGTCTAAAGTAAACGCATCATAAATGATTTTACGACAGAAATGCATTGTAAGTGATAAAATGAACTGTCAGCAACCAGGAATTAACGTTCATGTTACCGACAGGGATGAGAACTATAAAAGCATAGGGAGTGGGATGTGGTTGTGTGAGAAGTGTTGGTGTTGAGGGCTACAGATAAAGTGTTTAAAACCTCGACAAATTGTTATCGAAGCGGTTTTTATCAACCTCAGTTCTCATTTTTGGGTGAAACTCCTAACAGTATAACCCACCTTGCTCAACCCACCCAGTGCTCCACACCCTAGATTGGACATATATTTTATGCTCAAAAGAGAACACCCCTGACCGCCACTACCACTCGTTGCCTAAAGTGACTAACGATGTATCGCATGCATTTTTGAAAGATATAACTATTAAAAAAAAAGCAACAACAACAATCTATATATAAATAAAGAAAATAAACATTTTCGGCGAATGGCTATGCGACGCCATATCCCATACGAAAAGGCGTGTTTGAACTGCGGGAGGGTTTTTATAGAAATATCTCAAATACTATTTAAAGCGATGCAAAATTTATTCTGCTGAAAACAAATAAAACGTAGGAAAATATCTTTAACGTGTGATTTACTAACATTATCCTAGTTTATATGTGCGTTGTGGTGCAGTGAATATCGACTCGGAACGACAAATCGGGTGAGCCGAGTTCGGATTCGAGTTGAATTCCTCAAATTCACTTACGCACAAATATCTTTGGGAAAGGTATTAATCCGTCTCTTCCCTACAGTTATGGGTTAAATAATAGGACAGATTGGGTTTGAATGGCAACCAGTCTACTGTAGAAAGCAATGGCAACCTACTGCGGGATAATCTTTTACCCAGTCAGTCATGTCTCTTTTGAGACATGATCCCCCAAAGCGTGTATCACGTCTGGAACTTAACTGACTGACTGTATCTTTGTTTAGCACAAGGCTGTATGTACTGGAGTCTCCAGTGGGAATCAAAATCAAAACTATATTAACTAGAGAAAGCTCGCTAACATTACCTCCACACTAAGATATATCTATGTTATGGGACCTTCCCTTTTGTATCATAGTGAACTCTGCTGATGATTATAAATATCGGGAGACTATGTTTCAAGTCGGACAATTTACTGTGGAGTTGAGTTGGTTGAGTCTCCCCGGTCTACACTTGGCAGTCAACCTGACGTGTAACACACTTGTATTTGTTTTCCGCTAATATATATCTTGCATGGAATACTGCTGCCACATATGGTCAGGCGCCCCTGCTTTTCATCTCAGTGTTCTCGACAGGCTCCAAAGGAGAATCAATAATGTGATAGGTACCGACTTAGAGGCTCGACTACAGCCACTTCCCCACCGACGAGATGTGGCCTCTCTTTGTCTGTTCTATAAATACTTTCATGGCTTCTGCTCCAACTAACTTAAGTCACTGGTGACTCTGCAACAGGTGTTTACTCGTGCAACCAGATTGGCAAATGGGTCCCACCCATTCACAGTTAGATTAATCAAATGCAGACGACAATTCTACTCCTTCAGCTTCTTTTCTCGCATTCCCGCCTGTGGAACTCGCTTCCATATTCTTGCTTTTCTGACGGCTACAACCTCCAGGAATTTAAATGCAATGTCAATACTCATCAATTAACCACTTGACTCTAGTTCTTTCACCACCCCGTATATCCTCTCCTTTCTCTCCACCTTTTCAACTGTCATCACACCTGTATTCACATCCTTCTCTTGCTCTTTTCTAACTGCTTCGTCTTCCTCTTCACTCTCTTCTACTTAATCTTTTTACTCTTATGTAGCTCCCTGCACATCAGTGGCATTACCGCCTTGCTCGGGGTGATATGATTAAAAAAAAAAATCTGTTTCACTAATACCCGAGTTGCGTTTTCTTCCGGACCTATTCTTGGTCCACAACAATCTATAAATTCAGTTAGTATTTATCAATTACATTTTGTCGCAAAGTCACAAGTATGGAGCACCCAGTGAGAATCAAAATCACTACCATGAGAGTTAACTAGACTAACCTCATTAATCATTAACCCAAACTCAAAAGTTGTTATTCATTAAGCTGGAAGATCTCCTCAAAGGTGAAGAGGAGACTTGAAGCAACAGAAATGTGGTTCTACAGCAAGATACTAAGGATACCATGGACCGGATAAGTGAGCAACGGCGAAGTTTTTGAAAAAAAAATGGAAGCAAAAAGAAAACTAATACTTAACATCAGAAAGAGACATTTTAGGTTTCTGGGCGCATAATGAGGAAGAAAGGCTTAGAAAATCTGATACTCACGGGATAGATAGAGGGATAGAGGAAATCAACGCATAACATACTTAGCGAACATGAGTAAATAGATTGCAGAATAGGGTTCAGGAGAAATAAAAGACAAGCTTTATTAAGAGCTACAGGAGACAGGAAATTGTGGAGTGCCATGATCGTCTATGTCCTGAGGGTACACGGCAAATAAAGAAGAAAAGGATCGAACTCATAACAAAGGATTGACGAGTTCTGCTTGTTGGCCATAATACAAAGATGGAGAGTTCAAATTATTTACTATGCTTAGTTCTGGTACAAGTTTGCAAGTACAAAGCACCCAGTGAGGATTTTTCGCCCATATTAGCGATATACAAGTTAGGACCGTTAACCATACCCCATTTCAGTATGTTAATAACAAATGAATAACAATGGTAAAAAAAAAAAAAAATTTGGCGGACCTGAAGTAGACTACCACCACGTTTAATTTCGTTATTTTTAATTTTTTTTTTTTTTTTTTTTCACATTTTTTCAGCACAGTCCTATCGCTTGTTACTTAAACTTTCCGATTATCAAAAAAGATTTTGAAAAATTACAATATTTAAACAACTTTTTTTTTTTTTTGGTGGCGGGGGGGGGGGGTCAGTTTCTCATACAACGTTAAAGTAAATTGACCCTCCATTTTCAGTCCACTAGCGTTGGGGTCGCTTTGTTTATATTAATTTATGTTGCTTTTCATTTAATTTTGCTTTTTTTCAGCGCAGTTCTATCGATTGTTACTTAAACTTTCCGATTATCAAAAAACTATTTTGAAAAATTACATTATTAAAACAAATTTCTGGGAGGGGCGGTTTCTCATATAACGTTAATGTAAATCGATCCTCCATTTTCAATCCACTATAAGGTTGTATGAGAAACTACCCCCACCTAAAATTGTTTAAATATTTTTCTGCCATTCGTAAAGTTTAAGATGTAAAAGACAATATCGCACTGAAAAAAGTCCAAAGAATTTGATAATGAACAAATTTACAGGTGGCGGTAATGTCGTACCAGCGGCTGAATGGAGGCTCGATTTACTATAACGTTGTATGAGAAAATGACCCCGCCCCCAGAAAATGTTTAAATATTAAAAATTAATTTTTTTTTTTTTTTTTTGTCAATCGTAAAGCTAAGAGGGTAATCAATAGGACTCCGCTAAACAAAAACAACGAAATTAAACGTGGTGGTAGTCTGCTATATATATGGACCGATGGCAATAATTCTCAAAGTAAAATCGTAGAAACCTTAATTCGTATTTAAATCAACAAATATTGGTCTGCTTATTCAGAAATACTTTTTTTTCAATCAGCCCCTAAGTCTTTAACAATAACACGACTGAATACAATAAGACCAACAAGTATTTTCATCAAATCATTTAATACTCTAACAGCATAAATAAAACCTTAGTCAACATAAGAACTATAGTAAAAAATGTTCTCTTTTCTCATTGTCTGTCACGTTCAATGTTATTATTTTGATACCTCAGCAGTAGTCATCCATCATTCGATTGTATCACCGTCTTTGGTAGCGTTCATCCATTGTTTAGATATCATGATGGAATCGTTCTCCTTGGTCATCACTCACGTCACAATAATTATTCGGAAATTTATCTAGATGGCTATGCAAACAAATGAACTTGAAAACTCATATTAGCGCCTAAGTCATGTAGACTTTTCAACAGCTTTTCTAGTAACTTCTAGTTTTCGGCTCGGCAATTGACTAAGAAATTTTTCATCACGTCAGAAAACGATTTCCAAGGACGTAATTCTAGGTCATTCATTGAATTAACAAATTCATCTTCCTTTATGAGTTTCTTGATATCAAGACCATCAAGCATCCTTGCTTTGAATTTTTCGGTGCTAAGACCTTGAAACGATTTACATATATACTCAAAACGTTTACTTTCTTTGTCGAGTGATTTTACGTACTGTTTAATTAATCCCAATCTTATATGCAATTGAGGGTAGATTATTTTTTTCCTTTCGGAACTAGCGCTGCACTAATAACGTTCTTTTCATTTTTAATTCTTAGGGAGGCCAATCTTTCCTTTTCTAGTGCTTCTCTTTTGCTCTACTGTTTCATATGCACAAAAATGCATAGGAATTTTGTGTAGCCACTTTGTTGACCAGGCAGGAAATTTACCATTTTCAGATCGACACATAACACCCATTTATGTTCAGTGTAGTCAATCTGTTCCATAACCTGTTTGATAGCATCATGTTTTCTTTTCTGTGTTTTTGAATCACCTATAGGTATTTGCGCATTTATATTGGTATTATGGAACAAAACACATTTTGAACTATCAATAAACAATCTCTATTCATCAGGATCGTATTTGTGGACGCCCAGTTGAAAAAGAACGCTCTCAACGTCATTGCAATGAACAGGATCCGAGTTCTCATTAAAGAATGGTACAGATTCGGCATCCCTATTTCGATAGAATGTTACCTTTACCTTTTGTTAACGGATGTTTTTATTTTTAGTCTAGAGGCCAAAAATTCTGCGGATTCTTTGCTTAGATTTAAGTCTCGAATCCAGTTATTCAACTCATTTTGGTTAAATTGCCCTGGCACGGTATCAGGAACATAGCCAGGATCGTTTTATTTTTAGTCTAGAGTCCAAAGTTCTGCGGATTCTTTGCTTAGATTTAAGTCTCGAATCAAGTTATTCAGTTCATTTTGGTTAAATGGCGCTTGCACGGTATCAGGAACATAGCCAGGATCGTTTTTGATGTGTTTCTCATTTGAATCAGCGTCAGACTCGTCACTTTCAACAAATGAAAAACTGGGATTGGCAAGTCATCTGAATGCGGCACTGGGTGACTAGCGGAATGAAGACTGGGATGGTCGAGAGATTTGCATTTCTTTTGGTTTAGTCACGCAACACTGACTGAACATTCGTCAGAGTGGTTCATTGGCTCACGCCAGGTCATAGGAATAACGAATCTCAGCGATTTTCGGGTATCTGAAATTCACCGTCACATCGGTTCCAAACATGTCTTGCAAACAATGCGAGGGACCCATGGTTTGTTCTGATCTTGACGTGAAAATAAGCACGATATCCTTTCTTGTAAAAGTCAGATATCAGTTTCCTGTTGGCTTTCGATGTGAACTTGCCGAATGAGTAGCAAAATAAGTTGAAATCATTTGTGTATCATCTCATTGAAGCCATGTCATATGATATCCTCTCATTGAAGCCATGTCATATGATATCCTCTCATTGAAGCTATGTCATATGATATCTATCTCTATAACTGAAAAAGAACATGAGTTGATTGAACATTTACATTACACTTGCGTACTCACATTTAGTCAGTCATGTCTCTTGCAAGACACGATCGCCCAAGCACGTATCACGTATGGCACTTAACTGACGAACTCAAATATTACTTGGTAACCACTATAACATAACTGCGACTAAGGTTTGTCGTCATTATTTTATATTGGTTATTAACACTATTTATTTTGGCGATAAGTTGAAAAAATTTAGCTGATTTGATCTTACCTAGGATGTGCGTTGTGGTACAGTGGATATCGGCTCGGAACGAGAAACCGGGGAGCCGAGTTCGAATTCCAGTTGAATCCATTGTATTCACTTACGCGCAAATATCCTTGGGAAAGATATTAATCCGTATCTTCCTTCCAGTTATGGGTTAAATAGCAGGACAGATTGGGTTCTATAGCCTTGGTCGGCAACCAGTCTACCGCAGAAAGCAATGGCAACCTACTGCGGGATAATTTTCTGCCCAGTCAGTCATGTCTCTTTCGAGACATGATCGCCCAAGCATGTATCACGTATGGCACTTAACTGACTGATTAGTTAATTATTTACGTTGAGATCTCATCAATTTATTGTAGTGTTGGCTAGATGTTTGGTTTAATGGTATATCAACACCTCTGTGGGTTATTTGATGCCAAAAAGGTGTGGGTTTAAGTCATTTTTTAATGTTCGGTTATAGTGAGTAGTTTGATTTAGTCAGGTTTTAATGTATTTATTTTTGTTTTTATTCTTTTTTGTTTTAGAAAACAGAAAATGTCTTCTAGTTTTGTATTCAAAAATGTTTTGCTGAAAATATTTTTTTTCTTCTAAAATGTGTTATGGTAATAATGTTTTCTTCAAAAATATATTGTTGGTAATATTTTTCTTTCAAAAATGTATATTTTTCTATAAAAGTATATCTTTATGTATATATTTCTATAAAAGTGTATTTTATACTTTCATAGTGTTTTGACTCCAGTTTAAGGGCTAACTATTTGTCCATAGCTGGGACCCTAACAGGTGCTAGCATTCCGAGTCTGGATGAACTTGGGAACAACAGCAATTAAGAGGTGGTTCCATGCTTCCATAACCAATCAAAGGCCTTGCTGCCAGATGCGGTTTACCGTCATGCCCAGAACCATTGGTTAGATGTACCGTAAATTCTAAGCTTCATTACTCGCAATTCTCGTTTGCAGATCCCCCTTCCGGTTCTATGCTTTTGAGTCAACTTCGATCTTCAAAAATTCAAATGCAAAGCCAATCGTTATCTACTGTCCCCTTAATTAATCTTCTATTGTCTAAGGTTGTCTTAATTCCTGTTGTTTTATTCTTTTCCTTAATTTTTCGCTTTTTTACATATTCTTTCATATTCTTTTTTAAATATATTGTCTTCTTTCCTAATTATTATATTATGGTACAGTAAAAAGAGTCAGAAACGGCCGTAAGTTCTATGCTAACAGTTTCCTCTATGGCACTTCTCGCTTGTAGAACACTCTTCTAGCATCTTGTTTTCCAGTCAACTTTAATCTTCAAAAATTTAAATCCAATGAGAGGTAAGAAGAAAACCATTGTTGAAAGAAAGCCATAAGAGATCCCGTTTGCAGTTTGTCAATATCTAGAAGTACATATATATATTCACACACTTTACTGTGAAACTCCTAAGTAATTTTCTTCAGAAATCCCATAATTATTAATGACTAAAAAGGTAGAATAGAGAAAGAGGTACGATTCTTGATGCTGCACCCTTCAGTTAAATACACCTGTTCTGGGAAGAACTCAGCGATTTATTCAAGAATATTACGGCATCATGACGACAGGTCAGAGATAACGTTGTGAAGAATGATAAAGTAGAGTTATTTGATTCAAAACATATCCAATATTTTGAACGTCTCAAGGAGCTTTACTAAATACATCATCGTAAAATGGAAAGAGTATGACACAACTGTAAACCTATCAAGACACGGTCGTACACCTACCAAGACATGGTCGTACACCTACCATGACATGGACGTACACCTACCATGACATGGACGTACACCTACCAAAACAGATGTACACCTACCAAGACATGGTCGTACATCTACAAAGACAATCGTACACCTACTAAGACATAGTCGTACACCTAGCAAGACATGGACGTACATTTACCAGGACATAGTCGTACAACTACCAAGACATAGTCGTACACCTACCAAGACATGAACGTACACCTACCAATTCATCGTCGTACACCTACCAAGTCATAGTCGTCCACCTACCAAGACATGGACGTACACCTACCAAGACAGATGTACACCTACCAAGACATGGTCGTACATCTACAAAGACACTCGTACACCTACTAAGACATGGTCGTACACCTAGCAAGACATAGACGTACATTTACCAGGACATAGTCGTACAACTACCAAGACATAGTCGTATACCTACCAAGACATGAACGTACACCTACCAAGTCATAGTCGTCCACCTACCAAGACATGGACGTACACCTACCAAGAGTTTAAACGTAAGGTCAATAGACACCTACTAACACATTAACTAGCATCCATTCTATCAAACACTCTTCCTATGTACCTCCTTACATAGTCCTACACCTATCAAGACATGGACATACACCTACCAAGTCATACTCGTACTCATACCAAGACATAGTCGTACACCTAAACTGACAAAGAGAGCTTTAATCAAAGAAGTAATCAAGAGGCCCATGTTAACTTTAAATTTTCTCGTACTTTCCGCCTGTGGAATTCCCTTCCGCATACTTGCTTCCCCGACAGTTACAATCTCCAGGAGTTTAAATGTAAGGTCAATGTACCTCCTTACTCGTCTATCACCCTCCTTCTGACATTTCCTATATGTAATCGCTCTCTCGGCACCTTCCCCTATGTAACCCCCTGCGCAATAGTGGCAGTAGAATGCCTTGCTTGGGGGTGAAATGATTAAAAGAAATCTAGGAAAATCTGTCCACTGGACAACTATTAGTGTATCACTCTACAAATCTTCCTTTCGTTGAAAGAGAGCTATCAGAATTCCCATTTGCAAACCACAAGCTACGTAGGAAACAATCATATGAGAAACACGTCTGTATGGAAAACCCACCCATGTGAGAAACAGGCCAATGTGGAAAGCCAATGTGGAAAGCGCAGTAAACTTGTGAAAGGAGATTCTCTTGACAGATGAGACCAAAATTAAACTTTTTGACGCTTCATGGCTACATTTGGCTGAAACCTCTTGTCACCCTCCACAGTGTGAAACATGGTGATAACAGTACTATGGTACATGGATGCTTTTCGTCAATTGAAAAC
The DNA here is from genome assembly GCA_037127315.1 of Ascarosepion bandense. Lineage (NCBI taxonomy): Eukaryota > Metazoa > Mollusca > Cephalopoda > Sepiida > Sepiidae > Ascarosepion > Ascarosepion bandense. The sequence goes on from JBBBDQ010000383.1 coordinate 3,794,057, forward strand.
GGCAGCTGGTCAGATTTTATGGAAACGTAGACAGAGTTGATGGATAAACGAAGGATTGCCGCCTGAAATTCATATTTTCTATTTTACTCGCTCCAAACTAGTCTCAGTCTTTTCTTTCACTTTCACTTTATATAAATTCGTGGAATTCCTGCCTTGAATGGTGTGAGGTTATTAAAAGTTAGAAAATAAATCCATCATCTGAAAACAGAAAGAGTATGGCACAACTGCAAACCTACCAAAACTAGGCCGTCTATCTAAACCGACAGGCCAGGCAAGGAAAGCATTAATCAGAGAAACAAGATTTTCCAAACCCTTTTGGCTCATTACGTCCTATACACTTCAGCTATCTTTTCCTGATCAGTTTCGTTTTTGTTTCCATCCTATCCAAGATCTCGTCGTTGCTCGATGGTATCCTCAGCATCCTTCTGTAGAACCATATTTCGGCTGCTTCAAGTCTCTTCATCTTTGATGAGATTGCCCAGCATTCACTAACATATTGAGGAACAGATATCACATAACAATCCAGTGATATCTTCTTTGTTTCCAGCTAATCTGCAAATCTACCAAGACAAGGTCGTCCTCCTAAACTTACAAGTCATGCAAGGAGAGCATTAATCAGAGAAGCAGCCAAGATGGCCACGGTGACTCTAAAGGGCCTGAAAAGATCCACAGCTCAGTTAAGAGAATCTGACCACTGGATAATTATTAGTCTTTGTTACGTCGGGTAACAGAATTATGTGAAATAATACAAAACAACGTAATAGTATAAAAGTAGGTGTATTGACAGGAAAGAGAAGTATTTACAAGAGGTGAGGATTAGTAGAATACAGAACAAGGTAAGTAGAATACAGAACAAGGTAATTAGTATACAGTATCGTCGTAGAGACGTGATAGATTGACTAGTAGAACACTTCCGGTGCAATACCGGAAATACCCGACTGACTTGCTCACTCGACTTCCTTCCTCGAGGTATAATCACTACTATTTTATATAGTGATTTGAATAGTCCATTTCGGTGAAAAGGTGGAGAGCGCCCCAACAGTCTTGCACTCCACAAATCTGGCTTTTATGGAATAGTGGCGGGAAGAAAATTATTGTTGAAAGTCGTAACAGGTACCGTTTTCAGTTTGCCAATATGTGAAAGATACTTCAGTCAAATGAGGCCAACATTGAACTTTGAAGCCTTAAAGCAAAAGGTTACGTGTGATGAAAACCAAACCAAATATTGTACCTCATTGTGAGGAAACCATCTCCACCCTGAAAAATGGTGGAGAAAGTATCATGTTATGGGGATGCTTTTTTCTACAGTGATAGGGAAGATGTTCAGAGTTGATGCGAAGATGCATGGAGCAAGGCAATCATTCGAAGAAAATCTGTTGCACTCTGCAAAAGACTTGAGTCTGAGACGGAGTTTCGCCTACCAACACGCCAACGACCTAAACATACAACTAGAGCTAAAATAAAATTGCTTAGATCAAGTCAGATTAATGAGTTCGAATAGCCCGGTCAAAGCCCAGACCTAAATCCAATTGAGAATCTGTGTCAAGATTTGAAACTTTGTATTCACTGACGTTATTCACCCAAACTGATTGAAGTAGAGTTATTCTGCAAATAAGAATGGGCAAGAATTTCAGTCTCTAGGGCTTCAAAGCTGGTAGAGTCATGCCCCAAAAGACCTGCAGCCGTAATTGCATCAAAAGTTGGTTCTACAAAGTATTCACTCGGGAAAGGATGTATGAATATTTATGGATTCAAGAGATGACTGTTTTGTTGTCTTAATTATTGTTCATGCCACAATAAAATGTATTTGCCCTTTCATAGCATTGCGAATTTTGTGTTGATCAATGAATGATGATCAGTTTTCGAAATAGTCTTACTATTTTGAAAAGGCTTCTTTTCTCTAAGAATTCTATTAGGCAGTCATAGCCAATTTTCTTTATTCACAATACCATTCTATCAGTCAACATAACAATTGCACCAATTTACTAACCTGATCTTCTTCAACTTGCAAAGCCTTGAGAGTTAAAACTTCAATGGCTCATAGTTTATTATTATTATTATTATTATTATTATTCGATTTTTGCTATGATCGCACTACCTATCAAGTCTGCGGGAAGACCTAAGGCAGGTCGTGGTGTGTTGTTATGGCTCCATTTCATGTTTTTTTTTTTCTATCTCCCTAACATCCCTAGCGTTACATAGACAAAGTTCTCCTTAATGTGTGGGCTGTACTTAACAAGACGATTTTTCTATATCTCTTAAGCTGGGGTTTCCAGGGATTATTTCAATGTGTTTTTTGTTCCATTTTTTATCATTCCAAGTGCACCTACTATCATTGGCACGACGCTTGTTTTCAATTTCCACATTATTTCTATTTCAATTTCCAGATCTTTATATTTTGACAATGTTTTTGAATTCCTTATTATTATGTCATTTGTCATCATATTTCGATTTCTGCTATGGTCGCACTACCTACCAAGTCTGCGGGAAGACCTAAGGCAGGTCGTGTCGTGTTGTTATGGCTCCATTTCATGTTTTTCTATCTCCCCTATCATTCCTAGCGTTAAATAGACAAAGTTTTCCTAAGTGTGTGGGCTGTACTTATTATTATTATTATTGTTGTTGTTGTTGTCGTTGTTGTTGTTGTTGTTGTTATCATTTTTATTAGAAATACCCTTGTAATTTTTACAGTTTTTCTATTTAAATTTTCTGATGAATCGTAATTCTTAAATCTTAAGTTATTGATTGAGTAAGTTCATGACAAGTTCTACGACAATAACATATCCGTAGAAATGTCGCATCATTACATATTTGAGTTGAACGATTACATTAGCTATCATGAATATGAATGTTGATCGTTATCTTAAGACGTAAGGAAGTACAAATGTAAAAATTTGAAATTGACAGCTTTTTCCAGTTAATTGAAACAGCTGCTAAAAATTATACCCGGTTATCCGGAAAGTCCATGTTGATTTTTAAGGGAATTTAAGAAACAAAACAAAATTATGCTATTGAATTTTTATTTAACTAAATATGATTCATTTTGTTTCACAGAATTTCTCCATTTTTCCTTCAGCTTAAAGATTTCGTCTTACTAGATTTTCGGTGGTTTCCCGGCAAAGAACTCGTGTTTGTTTAAGTCATCCAAAGAATGAAAATTTTACCGAGATTAGTTTGCAGGGACCTGAATAAATTAAAATATGAATAAATTAAAATATGAATAAATTAAAATATGAATAAATTAAAATATGAATAAATTAAAATATGAAGGAGCAATGTCTAATGAATATGATGATTGGGATAACACGTCCTATTCAAGATGCAGCATTTTTTTGCCGGGTCACGAACGGAATATGAGGTCTGGCATTATTCTGATAGAAAACATCTTTTCTGTTCGAAAATTCTGGTAATTATTTTTTTAAGTGTTTTTTTTTAATTCATCCAGTTTCAGAATCAATTTATTTGAAACTTAGTAGAAGCTTACAGTACAGGATTTATTAACAATCCCACCAGATGCACTGCATTATTTTCTTATAATGAAAACCTACTAACGTTGGATTACATGGCTTGCTGAAGGATTTTTTTTCGCTGAACATTGTTGTAGACGATCCATTTCTCATCATCGGTCACAATTTGCTTAAAATGGGTGCATTTTCTTTGCGTTTATGCAATAAATTACACATAGACATTTGACCCAAAAGATTCTTTTCACTTATATCATGTGATATCCAATCATTGTAGCGGTTTAAGTACCCAAGCTTCACTAACTGTTCATGGATGATGGATTTTGATAAGTTTAGTGATTCTGCCAATGCTCACGTTGTATAATGCGCTTTATCCTCAATCAGTGTATTAATTTGGTCGTCATCTCTAGTGGGGGATCTGCTTGAGAGTTATTCATCAATAAGGTTACAATCACCAACTCAAAACTTAGTGAACTACTTCCGTACAGTTCTGTCAGTTAAAGCACTTTCACAGTACATATCTTTTTTGTTGATTGCGAGGTATTTTTCTTTATGGCAATAAAAAAAGCATCAAGTGTCTAAAACGCACTTTATAATTTTTTATTTTCACAGGATTTCAAAATTGGCACAAGTTAGTTTTAAATTTGCTTTCTCAAGAGATAATTTGAAGATGTGCTCTGATAGGAAATGTAAGCATATTATATTTGTTGATAAATTTGACATGTTCTAAAGTGTTGAAAATATCGGCATGAACTTTCCGGACAACCCAATATATACACACCTCGCCTGGGTAATTCTCAATCAATTTGGTGGTCATCTGTCGTCGGAGGTGTGCCTGATCGTGATGCATCAATAAGGCTACAATCATCACTTTCGCACAGTTATGTCAGCTAAAGCACCTTCACCGTCAACAGCGCATATCTTTTTTATGTTGTTTGCGAGACTTTTTTTCTCTTTACGGTAATAAAGATGCGTCAAGTGTCTAAAATGCTCCTTATAATCTTTCATTTTCCTAGCGTTGCAAAATTGACACGAATTAAATAATTTTAAACTTTTCTTCTTAATAGAGAGTTTGAAGTGTGCTTTAATCAGAAATGTAAGCATATTATATCTGTCGATAAATTTGACGTGTTCTAACGTGTCGGAACATGAACTACTAAAAATAAACTTTCCGGACAACCCAATATCTTCCCTTATTTTCTATTTTTTACATATTTTCTTTCTTTCTTTCATTTCCTCACTTAAACCAGATCAGGACTTTTTCCAGTTTTTCCACATGATCATAACAAAACTGGTCATATTTATAAGGTATTAATGTTCGTTGTGGTGCAGTGGATATCGGCTCGGAACAAGAAATCGGGGAGCCGAGTTCTAATTGAATTCGTTGCAGTCTCCTTCGACGTGATCACGACAGAATTGGCCATTCTTTATAAGGTATTGGAAGGATATGTTAAAAATTACCTTTCTTTCTAGACCAAATCCCCGTTTTACGAACATTTCTCTTCATAATGATTTTAAAATAATTCAACAGACGTTTTTATTTTCATTGGCTTTTTGATGATTGCCTTTATTCGGTTTCCGTCTTTGGATACTGTGAATTTGAAAAATGTCGTGTATAACGCGGTTACCATCACTTCTCGGTCATTTGGTTAAAATCAAAGTGGAGTATCTGTATCTGCTCAATACAATTCTCTTTCTCTTCACTTCTATTTATCTTTTTTTTTTCTTACTTTCTTTCATTCTTTTTTTTTCTCATTGAAATCAATACTGTCTTTTCCTCTCTTTCAACGCGATTAAAATGTGGAATAGTCCATTATTAGTTAGGTATTGACAGGAAGTAACATCCACGCTAACTAAAAGAGGGACAAACACAATAATAATAATAATAATAATAATAATAATAATAAGAAGAAGAAGAAGAAGAAGAGAAGGGTGGTGAACATTATTATTATTATTATTATGCCCTTTTCATCATAATTTCATTTCTGCTATAGTCACACTACCTACCAAGTCTGCAGAAAGACCTAAGGCAGGTCACGGTATGTTGCTATGGCTAAATTTTATGTTTTTCTATCTCCCATAACATCCCTACAGTTACATAGACAAAGTTCTCTTTAGTGTGTGGGCTGTACTTAACAAGAAAATTTTTTGTTTATCTCTTAAGCTAGTTTTCCTGGTATTCTTTCAATGTGTTGTTTTGTTCCATTTTTTATTATTCCAAGTGCACCTACTATCACTGATATTATTCTTGTTTTCAATTTCCACAGTTTTTCATTTTCAGTTTCCAGGTTTTTATATTTTGGTAGGTTTTCAAATTCCTTGGATGCTATGTTACAATCTGCTGGACAGCCATATCAATTAGTAGGCATTTTTTTCATTTTGGTTATTGACAATGTCCGGCCTATTTTCTTCAATTTTTCTGTCTGTGTAAATAGTGTAATCCCATAGAATGGTGACATCATCTATTTCTGTAATCAGTGTTGAGTGATGTTCATACCAGTTTGCATATTTTCCAAAGTGTTTGCGTATTGTCCAGTGTAAATATTGCCCCACTCTATCATGACAATTTTTATATTAATTTGGGGCAAATACAGAACATCCTGAGAGTAGATGGTCTATTGTTTCTTGGAAATTATCGCAGAACCTGCATTTTGGATCCACATTATTATTATACTATTTGCCTGAAAGTTTCTAGTGAAAAGACTTTGGTCTTGCGCTGCAAGAATAAAGCCTTCAGTCTCAGACTTTAATCCAGATGCACGTAACCGTCGATGAGTATTAACTTTATCAACATTGGATTTATTGGCACGTTCTGGATATTGGCCATGCAAAGGTTTGTCGTGCCAGCGTTGTTTCATCTGTTCAAGAGCTTTATCCTTGGCTTTCATTTTCATATTTTTTGCCGCAATAGTTGGTTTTTGGCTTCTGTTTTGATTTTCTACAGAATCTACTAAATGTAAATGTTGTTTGTATTTACTACTTTCTTTTATTATTGAATATTTTTTGTTTCTGTTTTCATGTTGTTTAATCAATTGTATCATCCAGTCCTTTGTTGTTTCTATGTATGTTAGTAAGCCAATAGTTGGCTTGTATGACATTTCTAGCTGAATAAGACCTCTTCCTCCTTCTTTACGGAGTATATTTAGACGGTCTACATCAGTCGTTGGATGATGCATCTTATGCTTAGAAAGAAGCTTTCTTGTTTTAGAATCCATTCGTCTGGTGTCATTTAGAGTCCAGTTCAAGATGTTGAAACTATAATTGACCACTGGGATGGCAAGGTTATTAACGGCTATAATTCTGTTCTGAGAATTCAATTCAGTTTTTAATATCAGTCGTACTCTTTCTTTTATTTTCTTGGGGTAAATTCTTTCTCTCTCATTACACCTAGTTAATTGGAGTAGATAGATCTATCTATCGCCTGGTTCACACTCCACCCACGTCTACTGAACAGGTTAAGAGGCTCATCCCTTGTTTCCTGTTTAGGATGTGGTTTCCGGCTTTCTCTGTTCCAATCTTTTTACTCTTTTCTTTTTGTTTTTCAATTGGAGTAGCTAGACTAAATTATTGCCCGGTTCACACTCCACCCACGTCTATTGAACAGGTGAAGAGGTTCATCTCTTGTTCCCTGTTTAGGATGTGGTTTCCGGCTTTCTCTTTTCCAAGCTTCTCACTTTGTTTGTTTTTTCAATTGGAGTAGATAGATCTATCTATCACCCGGTTTACACTCCACTCACGTCTATTGAACAGGTTAAGAGGCTCATCCCTTGTTCCCTGTTTAGGATGTGGTTTCCGGCCTTCTCTTTTCTAATCTTTTCACTCTTACGTAGCCTCCTGCACATCAGTGGCGTTACCGCCTTGCTCGGGGTGATACGATTAAAAAAAAAGAAAAAAAGATACTTATAAGCTTTTTTTTGCTCGAAATCTTTTACTATTAGAGCAAGATCTAAATTAATGAAGGATGTTTGTATCGACCCTTGTGAAACTGTGGCTTTAGCACATTTATTTAAATTGAATTTCATTCCAATGTCTTATTTTATAACCACATTCTGTCTTGTTAAGTTGGCTGGTTAATTCTATTAGTGTTATGAAAAATAGTAAGGGAGACAAAAAGTTCCCTTGAAATACTCGTCTGTTGATGTTTATTTCATCAGATTTATAGGTTCCATTAATAAGATTGAGGTAAAATGTTGTTTTCTATATTGACATACATTCTTTGATGAAATTGATGATAATGGGTGATACCTTATATATATTTAAAGATTTTTAAGGTCCAGGAATGTGGTACACTATCGAATACCTTGCGATAATCTCTACAGCAGTACTAAGATTTTTCTTTGCATTGAAGCAGTTTTCCAAGATCATCATATTAATAAGTAATTGGTCTTTACATTCGTAACAGCCACGTTTACACCTTTTTTGTTCAAGCGGTATTATGTCGTTTCTTTCCATAAAGAAATATGTCCGATTTGTTAAAATAGATGTCAATAGTTTGTATGCTGTGGAAAGACATGTGATAGGTCTGTAGTTTTTCAGGGTATTTTTGGGGTAGAAGAAAAGTAATTACTTTGATGACCCATGCAGGAATTTGAGTGGTATCGTTAACCATTTCTTGAAGTTCTTTAGCTAGTTTTTGTGTGCTGTATTTAAATAATATAGCCAAAAGTTAAAAAGCTTCTCTATTCTTGGAGATGTCCAGTTGTGTGCTTTTTTCAGTGCACATTTACATCCTCTTCTGTGATTCCAGCCCAGGTCTGTTCTGGTTTATTTTTCATTCGTTCTATCTCTTGCGCAATCCAATCTGCTTCTTTGCTTTGTTTTTTAGGGCAAGCCCATATTTTTCCCAAAACTGTATAACTTCTTCCATTTTTTTTTTTTTTTTTTTTTGGAGAGAGAACTGTCACTTCAATTCTTTGTTTACCTATTTCCCTGTTCAATGTTTTTGCTTCGGTTTGAACGATCTTGTTCTGTTTGTAGAATCTTGATTTTTTTCTCATACTCTTATTCTTTGAGCCTTTAGTTGTATTGTTTGCTTTATTCTTTTTCTTTAGTTGACAGGACTTCATTTTCATTTCTAATAATGTATTTTCTTTCGACTCTTCTGCCTTTTTTATTTCTTACATTTATTCCTCTTGCCAGTTCATCGAGTACTAATAATTCACTTCAAAGTTGCTCGATTTCTTTTTTATTTTTATTTTCCCAGGTGGATGTTCATGTCTGTGAAACTACCTTTTTTTTAATTTGGTACTACATTTTTTGTTGCTACTATTGCTGATGCATATATTGCTTCATCGACATCTATATGAGTGTCTTCTTCATCCAGAATTAATTTGAGTGCTGCATTCTAGAGCTTCATAGTTTTGAAGTTACGCTTTGTTGATTGTAATTTTGAGAGTTGTGGCAGGAAAATAACTTGCTTGGGACGATATGATTTTTAAAAAAAGTAAAGGAGTGAGAAAAAACGAGACAAATGTATAGATGAATCAGTAGCAGTCACAATAAGAATTTAAGTATTTTTCTATAGCATCATGTGGTCATTAATTCACTTTTTTTTAAAAAGTCGATTAGGGTTATTTATATGATTTAAAACGACAAATACTATTTAAATAATACATGAAAAAACAATTTTAACAAAAATAGAAGTGGCACTAATATTAAAGCAACAAACATACAAATAGACAAACTTTTGTCAGTTTAATTAAATTTTTCAATTTATGCTATTATTGTACAAGATGTTTTCATTATTTCTCCACCTCCTGTATATATATATATATATATATATATATATGTATATCTATCTATCTATATATATATATATATATATACATATATATATAGGTATATATCTATATATATATAGATATGTCTATCTATCTATCTATCTATCTATCTATCTATATATATATATATAGAGATATGTATATCTATCTATCTATCTATCTATCTATCTATCTATATATATATATATATATAGATATGTATATCTATCTATCTATCTATTATATATATATATATATATATATATATATGTATTATCTATCTATCTATATATATATATATATAGGTATATATCTATATATATAGATATATCTATCTATCTATCTATCTATATATATATATATATATATATATATATATATAGATATGTATATCTATTTATCTATCTATCTATATATATATATAGATATGTATATCTATCTATCTATCTATATATATATATAGATATGTATATCTATATATCTATCTATCTATTTATATATATATATATATATATATATATATATGATATGTATATGTATGTATGTATCTATATATATATATATATATATATATATATATATATATATATATGTATATATGTATATCTATCTATCTATCTATCTATATATATATATATATATATATATATATATATATCCAAGATCTCGTATTGCTTTTTAAGAGTCGCAGATTAATCTTCGAAGACACCTGTGATACTTAAACCCAAGCCTAGTATACGCGAGCACAGACACACACACGCACAGACACACACAGACACACACGCACATACACGTATATATATATATATATATATATATATATACGTGTGTGTGTTGTATATATATATATGTTTGTGTGTGTGTGTGTGTTCGTGTGTGTGTGCGTGTGTGTGTGCTCGCGCGTACTAGGCTTGGGTTTAAGTATCACAAGTGTCTTCGAAGATTAATCTGCGACTGTCTTAAAAATGTGAAGCAATACGAGTTCTTGGATTTAATTCGACTCAGGAACAGCTCACTAGAGCTGATTCGAAATTTACAAAATATATCCCATCAAACAGAAGCCATATTTAATTAGTCGGCAATATTTATTCACTTTTTTTCCGTTTTTTCCTCTCTCTCTCTCTCTCTCTCTCTCTCTCTCTCTCTCTCTCTCTCTTGTCTTTACTAAGTTCATATTTTGACTTATTTATTTATGGATTTGTCAGATGGCTGACTGGCGGTTTGTGGGGAAAAAAACTATTTACATGCGTTAACAAATGCATCGAAATTCCTACCCGTAAAACTACACCGGGTGCAGTTATTTCGTTCGCCATGCCTGTACAAAAAGAGGGTTGATATGCATTCAGCGTCATAGGAATTTTTTTTAACTTAATAGTAATCATCCAGGTAGCAGTAATTTTGTTTAAATTTAACAGGTTAAATACCCGATAAATAAAATATTTATCTTCACATATTTCATGAAAAACGATGACCAAGGAAAGTTCTATTAATTTTTTATTTAATTTTTCCAGTATTCTTACATTTTTTTTTTATTGGCTGGTGATAGGGAGTGTAAAAATGTTCTATAATTTTTGACGTTCCAAGCGCTTTCAGCCTCTTCACTGTCCATTTTCAAGGATTTTATTTTTCAGGTGTTATCATTGTGTCCTCATGTTTGTAATAACAATACCGGAAAAATAATATCCTAGAAAATGGTCAGTGAAGAGGCTGAAAGTACTTGGAAATTAAAAACATTATGGATCATTTTTACCTTCATTATCTCCCGCAATAAGGAAACATGTAAGAATATTGTAGAAATTAAATAAAGAAATAATAAAATCTTCCTAGTCGATCGTTTTAAGCGAAACCTAATTATATATATATATATATATATATATATATTTTAATCATATCACCCCAAGCAAGGCGAAAACGCCACTGATGCACAGGGGGCTACGTAAGAGTGAAAAGACTGGAAAAGAGAAAACTGGAAACCACATCCTAAACAGGAAACAAGGGATGAGCCTCTTCACCTGTTCAATAGACGTGGGTGGAGTGTGAACCGGGCGATAGATTAGTCTATCTACTCCAATTGAAGAAAAAACAATAAATAAAAGAGTGAAAAGATTGGAAAAGAGAAAGCCAGGAACCACATCCCAAACAGGAAACAAGGGATGAGCCTCTTCACCCGTTCAATAGACGTGGGTGGAGTGCGAACCGGGCGACAGATCAGTCTATCTACTCCAATTGAAGAAAAAATAAATAAATAAAAGAGTGAAAAGATTGGAAAAGAGAAAGCCGGGAACCACATCCTAAACAGGAAACAAGGGATGAGCCTCTTCACCTGTTCAATAGACATGGGTGGAGTGTGAACCGGGCGTTGAGATCGTCAGACAAACTGATTAATTTTTAAAAAATATTGAATATATGTAGGGCTGCGTATATTGGTGTATTTTTGTGGAAGTGGAAGGAAAATTTGGAGGAAACTTTGTCGTCATGATGCCTCTCATACAAACACAGATATAGATAAACATTGTACACCCACTGACGTACGCAGAGACACACAGACGCGCACGCTCGCCCACCGGGGCTCACACAAACATAATTATATATGAACAGTATGGGGCTATGTACATATATGTAGATGTGTGCCGTTGTGTACATACATACGCATTTGATTAGTGTATTCAAATTGTGTATATACCGACTTTTATATATACTAGCTGAACCCGTGTAATTTCCACGGAAGGATAATTATGATTTCCTGGAAAAATTTTACTTTGTCATACTACAAATGATATGTCTTCAAACATAAAGATATTGGATAATAAAATAACGATAACACAGAGTGCAATTTTATTAAAATATCTATAAAAGTAATGTCCATAGAAGCTACTTTACTGTGAGAAATTTTGAAAGAGAAATATTTTTTTCTATTACTGAAAAATCATGGTTCCTGTGTCCATTGTAAACATTTTTATCAAAATATTTCAAAAATAATAATTTCAAAAATAATTTCCTTCATTTGTGAATGAGTACTGATAATTTCATTAAAATCCAACAATTATTTGATTTTTGCTAGAATTTCCACATTGATGTCACAAAAAAAAAAAATTGTGATGCAATCATTACGTTTTTATTGTAAAACAGTCGTAACTTTTCTTTAGCCGCTAACTCAAACCAAATCAAAACTTTCTGACAAAACTTCAAAAATGTTAGAAGGGATGAATGGTTTTTTTTTTAATAGTTAAAGTTACTTTAAAGGCTCCTGTGTCTATCGTAAACAAAAAAGACCAACTGAGTAATGGCCAAGGGTGTAGAGGCCAGAAATTTCGTTATTAGGTCGCGGGATATGACAACAAACTTACCTATTTTTACTATATTGTACAGTACACCCACCCACACACACACACACACACACACACACACACACACACACACACACACACACACAATTACTCTACAACCACCAGCTTAAGCTGCTACTGATACGATAATGCTATACGCTCTCTCCTCCTACTCTCTCACTCTTTACTACCTTTCCGTTTGAGCGAAAGGCTGAGGAGAGTAAAAAGATAGAGGGTAAGGCAAAGCTCGTGTAGAGAGTGTGGTGTAACGGACGGAGGAGCTAAGTAATTAACAAAGGAAGGAACAAGCAGAAATATATATATATATATATATATATATATATATATATATCCGACAAATAAATAAAAATAAAATAAAACAAATAAAATAAAAAATTAATCAAATCTTCCTAGTCGGTTGTTTTTAACGAAACATGTTTAAATGAAAGATTGCTGCCCAAATATACATTAAAATATTTATCGTCAACACAGGGCAATATCATCACCAATATTATTAATTTTAGTGAGTTAGTGGGGAGCAGCAAATATGCGATGCGCGTCATGCCCATTATGGCCACCATGTCTGATAAGTGTATACCAGGTACATGCATCGCAGGTAAGTTCACACGTAATGGCGACAAGTTTTGATAAAATCAGCACGTATTCTTTTAGATGAGAATCTCGTCAGAAATATCTTCAGGTCGGGTTACCCAGTCGACTCAGACAGCCTCCGGTTGACGTATTCGAAAATATTGAGATATCACTTCCAAATTGTCTTCGCTATCGCAGCTTAGAAAATGAAAAATCCTCTTGACACCCGACCTTGATGCTCCCCCAACCACTCCCGCTCATGAACAGAAATGCACAGTGCGTCAATCCCTAGGGAACACTGCCAAGAGGATAAGGACTAGCAACTAAGCTAGTCTGTGATACTGAAGGAATATTTACTTCACAAAAAAAGTACGGTCAAAGTGAACACTTTCAATCAGTTAAGATTAAAAAAAAATCAACATAAGAATCCATGCCTGGTGAAGCCTCAGGGGCATTAATTATTATTATTATGTCATTTTTCATCATATTTCGATTTCTGCTTTGGTCTCACTACCAACCAAGTCTGCGGGGAGACCTAAGGCAGGTCGTGGCGTGTTGTTATGGCTCCATTTCATGTTTTTCTATCTTCCCTATCATCTCCAGCATTACATAGATAAAGTTTTCCTTAGTGTGTGGGCTGTACTTAATAATACAATTTTTTGTATGTCTCTTAAGCTGGGGTTTCCAGGGATTCTTTCAATGTGTTGTTTTGTTCCATTTTTTATCATTCCAAGTGCACCTACTATCACTGGCACAACTCTTGTTTTCAATTTCCACATTTTTTCTATTTCAATTTCCAGGTCTTTATATTTTGACAGTTTTTCAAATTCCTTGATTGCTATGTTACAATCCGCTGGACAAGCCATATCAATTAATAGACAAGTTTTCTCCTTCTGGTTTTTAACAATAATGTCTGGCCTGTTTGCTTCAATTTTTCTGTCTGTGTAGATGGTGTAATCCCATAGAAGGGTTACATCTTCTATTTCTGTAACCGGTGCCGGGTGATGTTCATACCAGTGTTTGCCTACAGCTTTTCCATAATGTTTGCATATTGCCCAATGTAAATATTGCTCAACTCTATCGTGGCGATTTTTATATTCATTTGGGGCAAGCACAGAACAGCCTGAGATTAGGTGGTCTATTGTTTCTTGGTGTTTATCACAAAACCTGCATTTTGGATCCATATTATTATGCATAATATTTGCCTGAAAGTTTTTCGTGAAAAGACTTTGGTCTTGTGCTGCTAGAATAAAGCCTTCAGTTTCGAACTTTAATCCAGATGCACGTAACCATCGATGAGTATTAACTTTGTCAACATTGGATTTATTGGCACGTTCTGGATATTGGCCATGCAGAGGTTTGTCTTGCCAGCGCTGTTTCATCGCTGTTTATTATTATTATTATTATTATTATTATTATTATTATTATTATTATTATTATTTCATTTTCATTATAATAAATATAAAGCTTAGAACCAACATAATAAAAAAATATCCAAATGTTGGAGAATTTTTGTTTTTATTTTCACCTGAAATTAAAGCCAAAATACGATTTTTAGAACGGCTCATGATTAAACATAACAGACATTCATTGTCTGTTATATTTAACAGTATATGTTTAGAAAATGATCTGCTGCCTCGATACACTATATATATATATATATAATGTTGAGGTATGATAATGTTTGGTGCCAAGATTGTTGTTTTTTCAGTAGTTTTATTGAAGTTATTTTGGTAAGTAGGGGTTTTTTTTTATTGTAAAGTGCTCGATATCGGGGTAGATATACAGCGTTGATAGATTTAATGCAAAGAATGTGTCATTCTAACTGAGCAGGTGCATGCCGACTGAGAAGTTTCGTGGGGACACCGTTATGATGCTGACATCATTCATCGACGCTGGGTTTCAAAGTCGGCATGAACCTGCTCAGTTATAGTGATAAATTCTTTGCACTAAAACTATATATATATATATATATATATATATATATACATACAAAGGAAAACTCAACACGTCGTTTCAATTGGTTATAAACTATAATTCATTTCTATGAGCTTAATTAGCTCATTTTATCCGGCCTTACAATATTCCTTCCATTTGGTACAAAAATTTTTGCAGGAATAAGCATTTTCTTTAACTGAAGAGAAGGATAAACATAAAAATAAAATAAAATAAAAATAAGAAGAAAGAAAAGAGAAAGAGAAAAAGAGTCAGGAACTTAGGCATTGGCGTATGTATATATATATATATATATATATATATATATATATATATATATGTTTATTATAGCTGCGGACTATTAAAACATTGGTATAAGTAAAAGAAAAACACTTTTAGATCCTAATTGCTGATGTATATCAATGACTAATGGTTATTTAATGCCAAAATTTAATAATTTGATCACAATCTTATGACTTCAACTAAAATCTGTCGTTTGTCATTTTGCTATATATATTGATGATATTTGCTTTTATATGAAAATGTTTTGCTGGTAATTCGACTATAAAATGTATTTTTATACTTTCATAATGTTTTTCTTTGGAAGGTTCACTATTTCCCCATAGCTGGGATCCTAACAAGTGCTGCCACTACGGGTCGATGTGGGTCTGGGAACAACAGCAATTCTTCTACGCTCTTCAAAACTCCCAATCTTCCGATCAGAGCGCTTGCAGTCAGACGTAGTTTATCGTTATACCCAAGTCCCTAAATTGCTGAGTCGATGAGTTTCGTTATCTTTAAGGACTCTTAAGAACACATTGACATAAACTTGAAATTTAAGAAAGAAAGTCCTACTCCAATGAGATGATACTAGATTAAAGTGGCCTCTGAAAAGATTGACTGTGTCATAATCCAGAGATAGCCTTGGGGAACTTATCTTGGTGGATATGGTCGAAAACATGTTTGAGTGTTCCCCTGTCATGCGCATCTCGGGATATCATATTAGCTTTTACTTTTTTTTTTTTTTTCTTTAATTTCAGCAGATAAAAGTGAGGACATAGATATTAAATATATGAAGGGAATCTCGATGAAAGGCACAGTGCACGTGCTCGGATTTAGGAGTCATTCCATAAATACGGACACGTAAATCGAGATACGAAGCGTTGGCGCTGATATATAATACATTTTGATATCAGTAAAAAAAAAAAAAATTAAATGGAAAAAGTGCTTACTTTCATAAAAGCATTTTCTTAACTCCGGTCCTGGCCATGATGGCAAACTGCATCCGGCAGCAAGGCCTCTGATTGGGAGGTTGTGAGGAGCATGGAACCACTTCTTAATTGCTGTTGTTCCCAAGTCCACCCTAACCCGGAGTGGTAGCACCTGTTAGTGTCCCAGCTATGGGTAAATAGTTAATCCCCCAAACAGGGGTCAAAACATTATGAAAGTATAAAAATACACTTTTATAGAAATATATACATAAAAATAGACTTATATAGAAAAATATACATTTTTGAAGAAATTATTATTACCAAAAAAATTTTTTAAAGGAAAAAATTCTCAGCAAAACATTCCTGAATACAAAACTAGAAGACATTTTCAGTTTTCTTAAATAAAAAAGAATAAAAAACAAAAAAGTCGTTAAAATCCGACTAAATCAACCTTCTCATTATAACCGAACATTAAAAAAATACCTACCTTAAAACCCCACCTTTTTGGCATTAAATAACCCACAGAGGTGTTGATATGCCGTTAAACAAAACTCCAACTTGACTCAACGATTATCGACAGACGCACGCAGAAATTCAAACATACACCCATATGTGTTAAAATACCATATACTTTATATATATATATATATATATATATATATATATATATATGTGTGTGTGTGTGTGTGTGTGTGTGTGTGTGTGTGTGAAAAGTGTATGTATATAATTATAAATATCTATATATATATATATATAAATATGGAATTTGTTATATATATTATATTGTTTACATATTATATATGCGTGGTACTTATTTAAAAGCGCTCAATATCAGTGATAGAGCAGACATATTCATATAGATGGGTGTGAGTTTGTAACCCTGGGTTTCACGCTTTTGCGATCGTCAGACAAACTGATTCATTTTTTTTTTAATTAATCAGTTTATCTGACGATCGCAAAAGCGTGAAACCCAGGGTTACAAACCCACACCCATCTATATGAATATATATATATATATATATATATATATATACAGAGAGAGAGAGAAAGAGAGAGAGAGAGAGGGAGAGAGAATTAATGTGGAGAAGTTTTTCACTAAGCTGATTCGTGTTATTTCTGTCATGCCGATTTCGTAGTTTCGTGAAAGCATTACTGCGATGTCTTCACTCATCAGGGTTATTTGCTTCTTCGGAATAGGGATAGAGCGTTAATAGAGTTAATGTGGAGAAATCTGTCACTTAGCTGAGTAGTGTTATTTCAGTTATGAAAAAACAAAAACCCTGAAGAGTGAAGCCATCACAATAATGCGGTGACGAAACTTCGAAGTCGGCATCACTGAAATAACACGGATCAGCTAAGTGACAAACTTCTCCACATTAATTCTATTAACCCTCTATCTATAGCAAGTAAAAACTCGTTTGTCCAAGATGCCTTTCTACCAGTATCATTACACTTTCGCACTATATATATATATATATATATATATAGTGCGAAAGTGTAATGATACAATTTCGTATATATATACAATTTCGTACATATATATATATATATATATATATATATACAAAGTATATATATATACTATAGTCATCCGCAAAGAGATCTGTTTCGCTGTATTACAGTACGGCTTAGACTCCAGTCGCTTACTAACCCAGGATTGAAACCCGACCGAATCGGCGTCGATCGGCGATTCTACCCCTAGGCCACGAGCGTCCGGTAGAAGAAAGCAGGCTTTTTTTAGCGCGTATAAGCACGCCCAATAGCTAGCGTGCTCCAATTCATTATCGAATGAGCGGTGCGTAAATGCCAGAGTAGCAACTGTTTACAAAGTCTCCCATTCTTCCAGAGTGCTCAATCAGGGTGTGAGAGCGTAAATACTATAGTCATCCGCAGATTTTGTTTCTCAATATTTGATATATATATATATATATATATATATATATATAATGACAACTTACATTCGATGTCCATTTTTATATTTACATACGCTCTGTCCCTGATATTGAGCACTTAACTAATAATATAGCATGCCTTAATATTATATTTTATCATAACACACACACACATATATATGCATATATGTATACACTCACAGAAATATATATATATATATATATATATATATATATACAATAGTCATCCGCAAACAGATCTGTTTCGCTGTATCACAGCTCATCAGTACGATAAGACTTCGATTGCTTTTTTATCCAGAATTGAAACCCGACTGAATTGGCGTCAGTCGGCGATTTTACCTCTGGGTTACGAGTGTTCGGTGGAAGAAAGCAGACTTTTTAGCGCGTATATCATTATACACGCCCAATAGCCAGAGTGCTCTAATTCATTATTGAATGAGCGATGCGTATATGCCGGAGTAGCTACTGTTTACAAAGTCTCCCACTCTTCCAGAGTGCTCAATCAGGGTATGAGAGCGTAAATACTATAGTCATATATATTAGAAAAGGAAATATGGTTGTTTCATCGAGAGAAATTGGTAGAGAATAAAAAGTGTGAGAGGCCATGAACGTTTAGTTTAAAGTGTATATTTATTGTTGTATAAAGATGTTATACATATTATGATATTTTAAGTGTCCATACTGGTATTTGTGACGCTACACGTGTTTCGAGGCTAAGATTGACTCTCTTCAGGCGAATAAAATTGTGGCTTTACATCACGAGTTCCTTATTCGCCTGAAGAGTCAATCTTAGGCGCGAAACACGTGTAGCGTCACAAATACCATTATTGACACTTAAAATATCAATATGTATAATATGTTTATACAGCAACAAATCTACACTTTAAACTAAACTTTTAAGCCCTCTCACACTTTTTATTCTATGTATATATATATATATATATATATATATATATATATATATCTAGAGAGAGAGAGAGAGAGAGAGAGAGAGAGAGGTATAGATGTCCAGTACGTAATTGGCGAGGATAATCCAAGATTTCCTGGAGATTGTAGCTGTCGGGAAAACAAGTAAATGGAAGTGAATTCCACAGGCGGAAAGTGCGAGAAAAGAAGCTGATGGAGTAGAATTTGCGTTTACAATTTATTGGTTTCACAATAAAAAGGTGGGACCTAGTTGCTAATCTTGTAGCTCGAGTAAATCTATATATAACACTTCATATTTGATAATAACATCCACTTAATATAAAATATTGCGTTATATATGTATAGAGAGCTCAATTGATGCTATCCAGAGCAATGTGATATTTATAAAGGAAAACCCAACACGTCATTTAGATTGGTTAGGATCCCAGCCAAATATTGAACCTAACAAAAAAAAAAAATTGTAAGTATAAAAATGACGTGATGTGTTTTCCTTAATATATATATTCAACATCCTTGAATTAATCCTATTTTAATTTAATTTATATATATATATATATAGTAATTAATTAATTAGTTTTTAGTCATAATTAAATTAGACCAGTACTCAGTTCTATTAAAAGTATTCAATACATTTATATTGTAGAGCTTTTAAATAGTTTTAATTTGGAAATAAGTTATTTCCGCAACCTAGATTTCAACCTTTCCGTATTTTCAGGCGATTTTTTTTTTGTTCTGGAAACAACATAATGGCTGCGAGTCGTGCTACCAGTGAGGTATATATATATATATATATATATATATATATATATATATATATATATTATTTTAGTTCTACATACTCACGCAGAAAGAAAGAAAAATACTGGATTTTAAAATTAAATACATACAGGCTAGGGTTAAATAGGGACTTAGATGTTTTGAATCTTTATAAATATTTTCAATAGTTAAGATACACTTAAAAATTTTCTTTAAAACAACATTTATAAGTATTATTAAAGATAGGTTTACGTTTACAAATATTTAAAAAAATCTGCCGCTTTCTGCGTCACGTGATGTAAACAATCTCTCGGACGAACGCACCTCGCGAAAACGTTTCTAATTTAAATTTTAAAATCATTTGTTTCTGATGAAAAGCCGAGGACGGTCTGAAATATCAAATATAATAATAGAAATAAATAAATACTGTCAAAAAAAAAACTTTTTTTTAAACTTACAACTTTTTAGTAGATTTTTCTATATATACCTCTGCTATGAAAGTCGGTTCTCTGTGCAGGGCCCGGAGATATTTTCCGTCTGAATCTATCCTGCACATTTATAAATCTACCATCCGCCCGTGCATTGAATACTGTTGCCATATCTGGTCGGGTGCCCCTGCTATTCTCCTTGGACTTCTCGACAAGGTACAGCGGAGGGTCTGTAATGTGATCGATACCGACTTAGCGTCTACCTCTCTTATAAAATATCTTATCTTGCAGTCTCTCTCTCTCACCGGCGCGACGTGGCTTCCCTGTGTCTCTTCTATAAATACTTTCACGGCTTCTGCTCCGATGAACTTAGATCACGCCGTTGCGCCTTGGCTGTTTGGCTGGGGGGGGGGGGGGCGAAAATGACCAAAATAAGACCAGTTTAGACCAGTTCAGACAAGTTCGGACTAGTTCTGAACCTATCCACTGCAGTGGATAGGTAATATTTGACCAGTACCTGGGCGTACGCGCTCAGGTTCCCCACATTAAAAAAGACCTTGTGTCACATCTCTCTCAAGTGGGGGAGAAGAGTAAATAATACTTAGCTCACTGGTGCTCCCTAGGTTCGAATTCGCCTCCTAACAAACGAACTCGCTTCCATTCTTTCAAACACTGTTACACCCACCCAACTATCTATCACCCCCACTTCTGACATTTCCTATATCTAACCACTCTTTCTATTTACCTTCCCCTATGTAGCCCCAGGCGCAATAGTGGCAGTGGAATGCCTTGCTTGGGTTGAAATGATTAATATATATATATATATATATACATATATATATATAAAGTCAAATAAATGTATAAATATATATATATATATATATATATATATATATATATATATAAATATGTATATATATATATATAACTATATATATAACTATATATATATATATATAAATATAGAACAAGTCAAATAGATTTACTCTAATAAATAAATGAATAAATAATCAAGCCACTCCCGCCAAAATAACCGTCAGAAGGATTTCCCACAATGCCCCACTGACACGTATGTATAAATAGCCGAGGAAAAACTTAACACATGTAGCCTGATGAGTGCGCTTAGCATGAAACAGTCTGTCGCCTCTGAGTGTTGACTTCAATGTTCACTTTTTTATATTTACATACGCTCTATCTCTGATATTGAACACTTTATCCTATAATATAGCACACCTTCAAACTATATATATATATATATATATATATATATGTGTGTGTGTGTGTGTGTGTATGTATATATATAGGCTGTTGCATAATTTACATTTTAATAAAAATATCTTATTAATGCAATGCATGCGAAGTCCATATATTATACGAGAATTACTGGTTTTTATTTTTAAAAAACATATTGTATTTAAAATAAATTGGATTTATATTTTATATTTAAAATAAATGGAGATTAATATTTTATTTCATATTTATAATAAACAGGGGCTAATGGCATTTATTGCAAAAATGTATTAAAATAGACGGGGCTAAGACTATATGAAAAAAATATTAATTTTTATTTAAAGCGGGGATTTATGTTTTATATTAAACATCTACCCAACACCTGAAGATTCAGTTTGCATGAAACTCTGAGTCGTGCTACCGGTAAGGAATAACAAGCATATTTATTAATATTTACTTAATAGTTTTTTTTCTTAAGTTTTTTCGCTATTCTTACATTTTTCCGTTCTGTTGGTGATAAGAGATATAAAAATATTCAGTAATTTTTATCGTCCCAAGCGCTTTTGCTCATTTCTTTAAATCTTCCTTGTCGGCTGTATGTAATGTCTTTCATGTTTGAAAGGAAAGTTGCTGCGTATATATATATATTACTCATGTCTGCTAATTCCGTTTTTTTTTGGGGGGGGGGTCACCCTATATATATATATATATATATATAAAACGGAATTTTTTAAAGTGCGTATTAGCAGACATGAGCAAGTGGCAGCACTGCGAAACAGTCGCCTCACGAAGTAAACACTCTGCTATTTCAGTAGCCGTGAATCAAGATTAATTTCTAAGCAAGTTATGGATGTCAGATGAGGCCCATTTTCATCTCACATGTTACATGAATAAGCAGAACTACTGTTGCTGGGCAGACACAAATCCTAATGAAGTTCATGTGTGCCCTTTACACGTTAGTAATGTGATAGTATGGTGTCCTGTTTTATTATATGGGATCATCGGACCTTATTTTTTTTTAAATGAACAGGGGATCTCAGTCACTGTCACTGCGAATCGTTACCTGGAGACACCTGAATTGAAGAATTTTTAACACGTTCAAGAAACCTGGTTTCAATAGGATCGAGCGACATCACACACTGCACGGCAATCATTGGAGGCTGTGAGAGAATTGTTCGGTAACCGTGTGATCTCAAGATTCGGTAATGTTTCATGGCCCCCTAGATCGCCAGATTTGTCCGTTTGTGACTTTTTTTTCTTGTGGGGCTATTTCAAGAGTAAACTGTACACGACTCGGCCAAGGACTCTGGAACAGAGAATTCAGGATGAAATTCACAGTATCCCAGCTGAGATATTGCAGCGGTCAATGAGGAATCTCAACAGCAGATTTCAAGAATGCATTCGTACAGGAAGACGCCATCTACAGGACGACATTTTTAAAAAATGAAAGTTCCATCATTGTTTCCTTAATGGCATGTTTTAAGCTTTCACTCGCTTTGAATAAAATATTTTTTCTTCCATCAATCTCGGTTTTATTGGATTGTTAAAAAGTTCCCTTTTTTTCGGGGTGGGGGTCACCTTATATATATATATATATATATATATATAAAGCCCATACTGGGACTTGTAATCTCAATACTTTCTGAAAATGGATATAACGCGCGAAGGTGCACTATTTGAAAAAAAAAAAAAATGAAAGCATGAAGACGTTTATATTCACATCATTATGACACCGAGACGCGGTGTAATGATGGTTTTCTAAGTTTGTGAGTTCAAATCCTGGCCTCAACATAGAGAAGAAAAAATTTATCAAGCCAAAATAAACAAAACCGGGATATACGAACGTATGGTACATGGAATTCGAAGGTTAATCCAGCATATTAAACCAAAGGTTCGATTTGATTTTTTAAAAATATTACCTGAAGAAGGCCGGGGCGTATAACGGCCGAATGGGACAATAAAGATGAGAACAACAGTCCGGCTAGTTTAAATACTGTATTTCTCCAAGTATAATACACCTTCGTCCATGGCACGCACCCCTAAAATTGTGCTAAAGTTTCTACTAAAATGCTCCTACTCACGTATAATACGCATCCCTTACTTGGTAATCAAATTCTATAAATTGTCAGTCAGTCAGTTAGTTAAGTGCCATACGTGATACACGCTTTGGGCGATCATGTCTCGAAAGAGACATGGCTGACTGGGCAGAAAATTATCCCACAGTAGGTTGCCATTGCTCACTGCGAAAACCTAGTTGCCAGCCACAGCTATAGAACCCAATCTGTCCTATTATCTAACCCATAAGTGGAGGGAAGAAACAGATTAATACCTTTCCCAAGGGTATTTGTGCACAAGTGAATGCACGGAATTCAACTGAAATTCGAACTCGGCTCCCTGATTTGTCGTTCCGAGTCGATATCCACTGCACCACAACGCACGTATCACGATTTAAAAAGGAAACGGAAACATCTATAATTTTATGATAATTCTTATTTTATTTTACATTTGTAAGTATTGTTAGGTTCATATTTGACATCCTTATGGGGTCGCAATAGCCGAATGTTAGTGACAAATTGTCGTATATTTGTGGTGGGTAGTCATTTCGCAACTGAAATCGACCCATGAAACGGCAATTTTTGAAAGAATTTTTTGTAGCTGTGCATGTTTTTTTGTTTTCGAAAAAACATGCGTACTATATATGGGGAATTACGGTAATCATTAAATATGTCGTTGGTTTTAATATATTTGTTTTTGATTCAATGTATTTATTTCGAAATTAACCAAAATACTGATGACGTGTTAACAACTTTCAAATTTTATTTTATTAAAAATCTACAATAAAAAAGAAAGAAAGAAATGAATAAAAGAAAAAAAGAAAGAAAAAAAGAAAGAATGTAGCTAGATGATTAAAAATTCTTAAACTAATAATTACATAACTGAATTTAATTAAAATATGTTGAAAAATGTTTTTATTTACATTGGCGTCTATACCTCGTGATCAAAAGGTTGGAAATTCCGATTAAATTTAAGCGCGTATCATGTGACGATCAATGTACAGAACACCAAAGATGCCTAAAATTAACAATTATTGCACCAGACAATTCAAAAAATCTTATTCTAAAAATAAATATACGTATATTGATCGAACAAATGAATGTTAATTATAACAGGTTTAGTTATTGTATTATTTCATAGGCCTGAAAATCCTTGAAATAGACCTATTTCATGACAGTTGAATAATGCTAGTGAAAAGAAGCCTGTCTGTCAATACAAATTGCTAATGACACAAAAAAAAAGTATCAATTACATTATACATTTTTTCAAGAAAGGCTTTTCGTATATACTGATTGCATAACGTTCAATTAACAGTTTTAAAATTCTTCTAAAAATATTACGATTTTTATGAAATTCTTGGATTTTAATTCTTAGATTGTTTAAAAATTAAAACACCGTCGTGATATATCATAATAACATCACATTTGTATTCAAAGAGCAGAAATAAAAAGAAACTATACTTTGAAATAACGGTAAATACTTTGTAAATCTGTAAAAAATAAATGTTAATAATTGTATTCCTCTTAACTATCGTAATTCTTCCGGATACATGCATAAATTCTTAACATATAGATATAAAATCTAGACTAAAAACATTACTTTATTTCATATTAAAATTTTAAGATACCAAATATTACATGTGTGTCTGATGTTCATAAAATATAAAAAGAAAACGTTTCAAATAAAAGGAATCGATCAAATACCCTAATATTGATTAAATTCCTTATATATATATATATATATATATATATATATATATATATATATATATATATATAATAGCAGTATAGCCCGGCGTTGCTCGGGTGTAATGAAAGCCTTAAAACTAATCTATGGTCCTGGAGCTCAGATTATTTGGACATTGGCACGAAAGACTAAAAAGCAATAGTTGTTTCCAGTTAAAGCGAAACCATAGACTGAAAGAAAAATTAATGGATGTAAGTCAAATTTTGATTTCCTGGTATTGATTTATATATATATATATTATCAATTTTCTGCACTATTGTAAGAACTGCAACCTTGAAACTTCTGAATATCGTTTCTTATGTCTTTGTCTGTGAGTGTATCGAATTTGATTAAAATCGGACCACTCCTACTATAACCCGATTTTTTCGATTATCGATTTTCGATATTTATCGGGGGTACCTCGACACAAGACCTAGCTAAGAACACTCGCAGACGCTTATAGTACAACTGTGTAAATTTTCAAGAAAATCGGTTCAGCCGTTTCGGAGTCTATAGGTAACGGATACACACACACAAACAGACACACACACAGACAAAATTCCATTTATAAATAAGTTTAGATACTAGTAGTTTAGCTCGACTTCACTCGGGTAGTTTAAGGAA
>JBBBDQ010000383.1:3832500-3835000 GCA_037127315.1 Ascarosepion bandense
ACCATATAATCTATAATTTTCTAATTTATCGTATAATACATCATTTTTAAATTTACCATATAATCTATAATTTTCAAATTTATCGTATAATACATAATTTTTAAATTTAACATATAATCTATAATTTTCAAATTTATCGTATAATACATAATTTTCAAATTTACCATGTAATCTATAATTTTCAAATATACAAATTCACTATATAATCTTCAGATTTTCAATATAGTCCATAATTTTCAAATTTACCATATATTCTTGAATTTTAAAATTTACAATATAATCCATTATTTTCAAATTTAATATAATTTGTGAATATGGATTATATTGTAAATTTTAAAATTATGGATTATTTTGTAAATCTTTAATCCTGGATTATATGGTAAATTTTAAAACATGGATTATGAGGTAAATCTCATAATTGTGGATTATATGGTAAATTTGAAAATTATAGATTATAAGGTAAATTTTAAAAATTCAAAATACATGGCAAATTTGAAAATTATGGATTGTAAGGTAAATTTGAAAATTTCAAAATACATGGCAAATGTGAAAATTATAGATTATAAGGTCAATTTAAAAATTTCAGAGTACATGGAAAATTTTAAAAATTATGGATTGTAAGGTAAATTTGAAAATATGGCTGCAGAAAGAATGGATATATAAGGAAAAATTAGAAAAAACTTAATAAATTAAGCAGTTTTTACTTCATTTGTTTAAGCTGATCAAAAATTTTGTAAATCGAAAAATGAGTTACTTTTCAATTTTTAAATTCTATCTTTAAAAGAAATTAAAAATTGAAACATAACTCCAAATTATTTCACAAGAAAAACATCTGATAAAACTAAATAGTGAAACCTTTAAAATTCCTGTTATTACTACTTCTTCTGTATATATATATATATATTCATTCAAACTTGTTTTATTGAATATAGACATACTTATTTTTATACTGATCCTATATATATATATATATATATATATATATATTTGTTTTTCTTTAATCCGAAGTGGAAGAGTGGGAAGGTAAATTCCAAGAACCTGATCCTAATCAATATTAAAACTTTTAGAATAGAGCTTAATAATGTAATTTTGTTATTAAAATGTTATACCAAAGCATTATATCACTGCACAAAAAATTTCATGTTTCAGAACAATATTGTTATTCTTCAGGTAATTATTTAAGAATAAATGGTGAAAATGATTAATTTTAGAAAATATAAGATGAAGTCATGTTTATTCAGAAAATTAAGGAGGGGTATCTAGAGGAAGTTAAACAATATGATTGTGAGTGTGTCATTATTACTCAGAAAACATTTTGTTTAGTGATATAATGCTATCATAATCCATTTTAATAACAAAATTACAATATATATATATATATTTTTAAAATCAGATACTTTAATCCAAGTGAAAAAAGCAGGAAGGTAAATTCCAAAAACTCGATCCTAATTAATATTAAAAATTTTATTTTAATATTAAAAAATTATACAGGAAGAGAGCTCCATGTAATAAAATA
Source organism: Ascarosepion bandense (assembly GCA_037127315.1). Classification (NCBI taxonomy): domain Eukaryota; kingdom Metazoa; phylum Mollusca; class Cephalopoda; order Sepiida; family Sepiidae; genus Ascarosepion; species Ascarosepion bandense. The sequence continues at coordinate 3,834,017 of JBBBDQ010000383.1, forward strand.
TTATAGAGCAAATATAAATTAATAAAGGATTAATTCAATGATGTTGAATGACCATTTCGATGTGAAAATATATATATTTGTCATTCACATGCAAGCCTGTTTCTCTGTACCATAGCTCATCAATGTGGCTAGACATCCACTTGCTTCCAGTCGGGATCGAATATATATATATATATATATATATATATATACAGATATGTGAATTAATAAATATGCATATTGGAATACACACATGTATAAAAAATATTACTCTGGTATTAATAAAACAGTGAATAATAATACATATTATTCTACGTCGGTGGCACGACTGGGAGTCTCATGCACAACAGTCAGTTTGAAATAAGCACATGATAATTGCGTAATGCATGAAACTCTGAGTCGTACCACCGACGTAGGATAATATGTATATTTTCTAATATATATATATATATATATATATATATATATATTGCCTTATCATTAAATAGAGAATGCGAAATAGAAAAGAAAGGATATAATTAGACAAATGTATGTTTTGTCAATTCTAATTTTCCGAATTTACGTTTAACTTTGGTTTTCAGTTCGTGAGCGTTAAGCCGAAAATGTTTTTGTTTTTTTTGTAATAAGCTCTTTTACATTACAAATATTACTTCTAGTTCTTTATTATTGTTTATCGACAGCTACATCTGAGAATATTCAAATGTCCTTTCTTGTTATGTGCGCTAGAAATTAATATTTCTTCTTGATACGTATCCTTTTTGTTTCGACATTCTCTAAAACTTTGTCATTGCTTACACGTTCATTCCATGGTATTCTCAGTACCCTACTGTAGAACCAAATTATTTTATCTCAAGTTTCTTCTTCATCTGTGAGAATATTTGCCCAGTGTTCACTTCATCTAAGAGCACTGATATTACGTAACAGTTCAGTACATTTTTCTTAGTTTTTAACGATATTTTTATGTTTCCTAATACTTTGCTTAGCTTTTAGAGGGCATTTTCAGCA
>JBBBDQ010000383.1:3845000-3862500 GCA_037127315.1 Ascarosepion bandense
TATATATGTGTGTGTGTGTGTGTGTGTGTGTGTGTATAGATATATATAGAGAGAGAGAAAGAGAGAGATGGAGAAATGAACAAATACACAGATTTTAACACACCGAGTTAGATAAATAGACAGACATACATACATTTTGCGTTAAAATTATTTAATGATGTAATGAGGTCGTTTTTTATTGAAAGCTTAAAGTTAAAATAATTTTGATATTATTATTATTATTATTATTATTTGTTTGATGTAAATGTTGTCCTGGCGGGGCAGGCTTAAATATGACATCATTCTTCAGAAAATACGAACGTCAGAAAATCACCAGTTCCTTTGCAATCCGTTCGTCTTAGATGAAACAAGCTCCATCAGTTTTGAGAAAGAATAAATACTGCAGAATGGTAGATTCCTGCGCGAAGATGAAACAAAACTTACCTTCTTGTAAAATATTGTTTTAACATCTCACGTCTGTTTGTGCGCTCCTTAGTGATGTACAGGCAGCTTGGCGCCGAAATATCTTTTGTTTGCAAGATATCGTTTTTCATGCTTGCCTATGTTATTATATTCTTTCTTATCTGTCTTGTCAAATTAAAAAAAATATGTAAGCCGTCATATCTATCTATCTATCTATCTATCTATCTATCTATCTATCTATCTATCTATCCCAGTCTGTTCATATCTATTTCTCTCTATCTCTCTCTATCTATCTATCTATCTATCTATCTATCTATCTATCTATCTATCTATCTATCTCAGCCTTTTCATATCTATCTATCTATCTAGCTAGCTAGCTAGCTAGCTCGCTAGCTATCTATCTATCTATCTATCTATCTATCTATCTATCTATCTATCTATCTAACCTTTTTATCTATCTATCTATCTATCTATCTATCTATCTATCTATCTATCTCACCTTTTCATATCTATCTATCTATCTATCTATCCTATTTTCTATCTATCTATCTATCTATCTATCTATCTATCTATCTATCTATCTATCTATCTCTATCCTATTTTCTATATCTATTTTCTATCTATCTATCTATCTATCTATCTATCTATCTATCTATCTCAGCCTTTTCATATATCTATCTATCTATCTATCTATCTATCTATCTATCTATCTATCTATCTATCCTCAGCCTTTTCTATCTATCTATCTATCTATCTATCTATCTATCTATCTATCCCAGTCTGTTCATATCTATTTCTCTCTCTCTCTCTCTCTCTCTCTCTCTCTCTCTCTCTCTCTATCTATCTATCTATCTATCTCAGCCTTTTCATATCTATCTATCTATCTATCTATCTATCTCAGTCCGCTTGTATCCGAGGAAAATTAATTACATCATCAAGATGTTGATGTTCTACAGTACTTCAAACAAAAGGCAAAGAAGGAAATGTCCCACCATTACTAGAAAGCGCAATAAAGATGACTGGAATTAAAAGATTTATTATCTTGAAAATTTAATAAAAAGAGTTTATAAATTTCAGCTTAAACAATACTGGCTGCTCGGTCAATGAATACTGAATGTTTTGTTATAAGGAAACTGTTATTATCATTAATATAATCTATATATATATATATATATATATATATATATATATATATATATATATATATTTATATATGTTGTAATAGTTGTTACAATGGTTTATAAAAGCATAGTATCACTACACAAATATGCTTTTATAAACCATTGTAACAATATGAATGTCTACTCTGTATCAAGCACTCTTTATAAAAGTAAACCCTTGAACAGTTGTTTTTTAATCTACGTGTTCTTTCACTTTCTTACAATATATCAGTCTGTTCATATCTATCTAAAAACTTTCTTCACTTTGTTTACTGTGTATGAGTCTATCTTCGTATTTATTATTATTGCCTGTTTACATCTATCTATCTATCTATCTATCTATCTATCTATCTATCAAGATACAAAATATTTAATAAAATGGCTCACTATCCCACGAACCGGTGCCAAAATCAGAAACAGTTCAGAAATATTGAAGAAAAACGAAAAATAATATTCAACTGACGAATCATCCAGGATTGGATCCCGATTTTATGCGGGTGGTGTAACGGTTAGGTTCTCAGACAGTGGAATCAGCAAACCAAGTTCTAATTCAGGCTTTGCTTGTTGTTTTCACTTTCGGACAAATCTCAGCGTTTGTATCGAGAAAATTTTTCATCAGAAAAATATTAAAAGAATATGATACGAAATAAAACACTTGAATAAAATGTGGAAACTGATGAGATAAATGTTCGATGAGGAATAAGAAACTATTTAATTGGTATATATATATATGAATTGAATATATGGATCGAAATCCGACAAGATATATATATATACACGTACAACCATGCATAACCATTTAAAAATATATCCTTAGAACATTTGGATGGTTTTTACACACTTATATCCAGAAAAGAACATACTTGTACAAATGCAAAAAAAAAAAAAAAAAAGAAAAAAAAAAGAAGTCTAATTTATAAAAAGCCTCATCTTGGTCTCCTGTCGGCTGTTTCTAATGAAATGTATTTAATAGAGGTATTGCTGGTCAAATATACAATTATTACATACATAAATCTATACAGACTTATGGGCACATACACATATATATGCTTACATACATGTATATTAAACGTATATTTCTTAAATAAGCAAAGTATGAGAAAAACTTACATGTACATACACAAATGCATATATATATATATATATATATATAGGAAAAGCCGCTAAAGTTAAAAAAATGTATTTTTTGACAGTATTTGTTTATTTCTATTATTATATTTTATATTTCAGACCGTCCTCGGTCCTTCTTCAGAAATAATTTGTTTCTGATGAAGGACCGAGGACGGTCTGAAATATAAAATGTGATAATAGAAATAAACAAATACTGTCAAAAAAATACATTTTTAAACTTACAACTTATTAGTAGTTTTTCCTATATATATTAAGACAGTATACGTGGATCATCACTATGTTATATATATATATATATATATATATATATATATATAGAGAGAGAGAGAGAGAGAGAGAGGGAGAGAGGGAGAGAAAGATAAATAGATTTTTACAGAATTAATAGGATTTTTCTATAATTCTGCTTTTTTTTTATTTTTTCAAACTTTACTTTTGAGAGTGAACGTGAGCAAAAAACATGGTAAATTAAATTTGTTCTCCAGTAGGGTTCGAACCCACGTCCAGCTCTGAATGCGAAGTCACTGCTGAATACATCGTTGTCGCCGCGGCTCATCGGTGTAAAGTGTTCTATGACAGAACACTTCTTTTCCTATATAGCTGCGTGCAGGTTCTATCCCTGATAGAGAACGCTTGTTATTTGTTACACATTGGTTAAAAAGCAAGGCGTCTACTCAAACACGGGAATCAACTAAAATAACGTTTGAAGCTATATATATATATATATATATATATATATATATATATATATGCACACACACATACACGCATATATATATGTGTGTGTGTGTGTGTGTGTGTGTGTGTGTGTGTGTGTGTGTGTGAGCTGAGGCAGAGTGTAAATATATTCAAATCTAGACAGACGTGTTCATGCATTTTTGACGTGTGCTTAACTCCAAAATAGTATTGTCAGGACATGTCTTCTCTTTAATGATATTTAATGAGTTTGTCCTAAGTCCTGTCTGTACTAACGTTTATTTTGACGATTTTAAACAAATTGAAACACTATATATTCAATCAAAACGTTACTAATATTTGTAAGTGTATACGTTAATGAAGTTATATCATTGTGTCTCAAATTTGTAATTCTGCAAGCTCAAAATTACTTGAATTGAAATCCTCGAAGTGGGATTGTTACTTTTTATGATTTATTTTATTTTTCTGTTGTTTAATTTTTTTTTTTTATAGACAGCATATTATTTTTTTTAAATGAAGAAAATTTGAAGATCTTCTTAAAGAACGTAAATTGACGTTGTCGACCATATCTATTGTTGTTAGCGGGTTTTGAATCCAATGATAGCAATTGTCTTTCATACTCTTTCTTCTCTTGCCATCCTTGCCAATTTTCAGAATTTTATTATATGGATATTTTTAATTATTCCTTGAATTTTCAGTTCATCCATTTTTTTTTTAAAGAGATAACATCTTTCAAGTGTACCAACAATCGTAATTTGGACTGTAATATTATAATTCTTTTACTTGCATTTCACTTCTCTTGCAAGGCCGAAATATGTTTTTCTTGTTTTTCTCTACTTTAAAATCAGTTTGAAAAAGTGACAGTCACCATTTGACAGATGTTCTTCTTTGTTACAATAATGAAAGCTTGTCTATTGGTCTGTATCAGGTGAACTCATTTTTAATTTCATAACTATTGTTTGTGGATTATCATTTGTCGTGAGTCTTAAATAACGGCTATATGAGAAAGTTGTACACACATTATATATATATATATATATATATATATATATATATATATATATATTAAAAACAGAAACAATACTTGTTTCAACGAGAGAAATTGGTATAGAAGAAAAGATGCCAGAAGCCGTGAACGTTTTGTTTAAAATTTAGATTTATTGCTGCTATTATTATTAATATTACTTGCTTTTTGTATGAGTATTTTACACGTGTTTCGAGTCTAAAGTTGACTCTTTTCCAAACGCATAGAAAAATGTAACGGAAATTACTTATTAAACTAAACTCATTCTAGGGTCATTTTATGAAAATCAATTTAGCATTAATCTTAATATGTTTAGTATTAATTATGTAATTAATAATTTAATATTCTAAAACTCTGTAATAACGGGAACAAGTGAATCAGCGAATGATGAAAATAAAAATATTAATGAATTGGATGAATTGGAGTATTACATTGATCCTAGAAACACTAATATAAAACTGGTAATACTGGTATGATATCACTGTATACCTACTAACTACATTTGAAGATGCTTATATATATATATATATATATATATATAAATTCAGAAATTTGAAATGCTGGAATTTATCAGATAAGATGTCTACAGTGCAAACGTGTTCCTGGTGTAGATATCAGTCAGTTAAGTGCCATATGTGATACACGCTTTGGCGATCATGTCTCTTTCGAGACATGACTGACTGGGTAGAAGATTATCCCGCAGTAGGTTGCCATTGCTTTCTGCGGTAGACTGGTTGCCGACCAAGGCTATAGAACCCAATCTGTCCTGTTATTTAACCCATAACTGGAAGGAATAGACGGATTAATATCTTTCCCAATGATATTTGTGTGGAAGTAAATGCAATGAATTCAACTGGAATTCGAACTCGGCTCCCCGATTTCTCGTTCCGAGCCGATATCCACTGCACCATAACGCACATCCGCGGCGTGATCTAAAAACCCGCATCGACGAACAGAAGAGAGACTTGTGTTTAGACAGACGTTCTAACTCATTCCTCTTACATCGAAACGACGTGGGACATAAATCTCATTTCACTAATGCCAGCCTAATTAAAAAAGAACATAACCCTTGAAGGAGAAAGTATTTTGAAAACATAATAATAGCGTTAGTAACAGCTGGAAACACTCACTTCAAATATCACGACCTTTCTACAGACCTATTCTTCACAAATCTAACTTATTTCTACCTAATATATAAAAATGAATGAAATAATACTATTTCCATGTACAATCCCACCCATTCACAGTCAGGTTAGCCAAATGCAGACGACAATTCTACTCCTGCAGCTTCCTCTCTCGCACTTCCCGCCTGTGGAACTCGCTCCCGTATTCTTGCTTTCCTGACGGCTACAACCTCCAGAAATTTAAATGCAAAGTCAATACTCATCTACTGACCACTGGCCTCTAGCTCTCTCCCCTCCACTGTATAACCTTCCCTTTCTCCCCGCCTATGTATCTGTCATCGCACCTGCTTTCTCAGCTTTCTATTGTTCCTTTCTAACTAGTTTGTACTCCTCACTCTTTTCTAATTAATCTTGTTACATTTATGTAACCCCCTGCACATCAGTGGCGTTTCCGCCTTGCTCGGGGTGAAATGATTAAAAAAAAATAAAATAAAAACTTCCAACCAGAACAAATTTATCATATCCTAATATTTTCGTTATAGCGACCTACGCAGAAGTGACAACAGTATCCCCCCCCATACAGACACCTCCCACACATATATGTAAAAATAAAATGTCCAACCAAATACAAAATCACCAAAACATCCCACTACATTTCAACGATCTATACGAAAATGACATTTACAGACATTTTGTTATACACACATACACATATATATTAATATTAACTAACATTACAGTCCAACATACACCTAAACAGACAAAGATTTCTACACATAGATACACACATACTATTATACACTTTACCATTCAAAATATTGTTCGCACATATAGGTAAAAATTATTGCTTTAATAGACATGACACATATCTGGCCAATAAAAACTAGCTCCAAATTATAACATATCAGTATACTGACTTTTTGTTTTTCATTTTCTTTCGGACTCTGAAGAAGCTTCAATAAAAATGAAACATGTTAGACTGAGATACGCTTCCTATTTGTATCTTTTTCTTTATACTATCATTTATATATATATATATATATATATATATATATATATATATATTAAATTTTGTAATTTGCATGAAGCATTGTGTATATTAGGTATATGGCTAGGTCTTGAAGGCTATAACAATGCGTTTAGTAAAATAAAGGAAGGTAAAGAAGTTTTTGGGTATTACCTATTTATTAAACATTAATATTTCGAGATCAAAATCTCATCTTTAGAATCTTCTGTCCGAGTGAGTCCGTGCCTTACACACGCTCCTCTGCCATTCTGAAGATGAGATTTTGATTTCGAAATATTAATGTTTAATAAATAGGTAATACCCAAAAACTTCTTTACCTTTCCTTTATTGTGACAAGCCTTTAAGACCTAATATATATATATATATATATATATATATATATATATATATATATATATATAGTGTAGTATCGAGTCAGCAGATAATTTTCTAAACATATATTGTTAAATATAAGAGACAATGAATGTCTATTATGTTTAATCGTGAGCCGTTCTAAACATCGTAATTTGGCTTTAATTTCAGGTGAAAATAAAGACAAAAACCGTTCAACATTTGAATATTTTTTATTATACTGAATCAGACATGTTCTAAAGTAATAATATGTATGTATATATATATATATATATAGAGAGAGAGAGAGACAGACAGACAGACAGAGAGACAGAGAGACAGAGACAGAGACAGACACAGAGAAAGAAAAAAGTATATATATAATTATTTGATTTTTTATTTATGAATATGAGATATTTTAAATGTCATTTTAGCGGATGCCAACATTTAAGTAGACGCTCCGTTTATTTTAAACAGTATTTTATTTCGTTTACCGGCCTGAATATTCGACAAATGATATGGATTTCTTATCTGACATTATTTCTTGTGTTGCTTTTAGTGGGTACATCCTCGTTTTTATTTTCTTAGTGGTGCCTTCAAGAAACTGAGAAGTCGGTATAACTCAGCACACTTAAGTGACAAACATCTGTATATATATATATATATATATATATATATATATATATATATATCTGTTGGATTGAAAAATAAAATCCATTAACCTAGAATATATATATATATATATATATATATATATATATATATTCTAGGTTAATGGATTTTATTTATCAATCTGACAAATTTTTATCACATTAGACGTTACTTTTAGTGTTTTAACGGAGACACATTTTTGATATGTGCGCATGCGCGTGGGTGTGCTATCAAATTCAGGATCAAACGTACTTAATATATTTTATTAGAAAGAAAAAAATACGCTCACGCGGACATTTGTGAGGAAAAACAAGATAACTGATATTTTAAAAAATGATGTAATTGACATAGCACTTTAAAAAAATATTTGGTAATGACTTATGAAAACCGAATGTACTAAGGCAGTGGCGAATATATATTTATATATGTACCAGAAACAAGAAAAATGATCCGAAATATAGAAATGATAAATTTATTAATTCCGAAACAAACAAACATATATATATATATATATATTAATCATATCACCCCAAGCAAGGCGATAACGACACTGATGCGCAGGGGGCTACGTAAGAGTAAAAAGATTGGAAAAGAGAAACCCGGAAACCGCATCCTTAACAGGAAACAAGGGATGAGCCTCTTCACCTGTTCAATAGACGTGGGTGAAGTGTGGACCGGGCGATAGTTTAGTCTATCTACTCCAATTGAAAAAAAAAAATAAAGAAAAGAGTGAAAAGATTGGAAAAGAGAAAACCGGAAACCGCATCCTAAGCAGGAAACAAGGGATGAGCCTCTTCACCTGTTCAATAGACGTGGATGGAGTGTGAACCGGGCGATAGTACAACCTTATAAGTTTTATTATTTCTCATTATTATCATTATTGTTGTTGTTGTTGTTGTTGTTATTTTGTAAGTAATATGTATATGTTTTTAAGTATTGTTCTTGTATTTTTTGGGACAGTTGACCGAAGCAACTTAGATAAATAGTATGTTAGAAATGATGTGACAAATTTGGATTTGTTATGAAAAAGCCTATTTATCGGAAGATTAAATATATATATATATATATATATATATATATATATATATAAAGAAAAACTCAACATATAATTAAAACGATTATAAATCCTGATTTATTACAAGTGAGTAATCGTCCATCTTGTCAGTCCTGAAAATTGTTCTAGATAATATCCACTGAGTTCTCTATTTTATCTCTTTGATAATCTATATTGATTAGATAAATTTTTTTGTGTATCCTCTCCGTTTTACGGATTTGACATTATATATATATATATATATATATTAGAGTCCGTGACTGTTCAGAGCAATGTCGAAAAGATATCATTTTTCTTTAAGCAAGTTGCAGTTATTTTAAATGTATGTCAGATAGATAGTAAGTGATAATTTGATAATATATATATATATATATATATATATATATATATATATATATATATATATAACATAAAAATACATAGTGGAACGAAGAGAAACCTGCTAGAAAACTTATTAAAAATAAAAACATATTAATGAATAAACCAAAAACCAAGAAAAGATCGATATAAAAAAAACGGGAAAAAAGAAATATAAATAAAACATAGACTAAAAGATCGAATACTACCTAAACACTAACAAACAATGCTCTGAGCATATCATATATATTGACTTTTTTCCTGCTGCCCCGATCACATGAATATAAGGGCCCCCTAGGTTGGCATCCAGGTCCCACCCTTTTACCGTTTCAATATTTAAATGTGACCAACACTTCTACTCCAATAGTTTCTTTTCTCGCACTTGACGCCTTTGGAACTTCCTTCTATTTACTTGGTTCCCTGATAGATACAATCTCCAAAAATTTAAATAAAACGTCAATTGCCATCTTCTATCCTTTTGAATCCCGTTCATCTTTTATCCTTTCATCAATACCCCTTGTACCCCTTGTACCCAGTCTTTTCTCTCACTGTAACTCCCCGCGCATTAGTGGCGATCCCGCTTTACTTTGGTTGAATTGATTAAAAAAAAGATATTCATGATATATATATATATATATATATGCCATTATCTGTATAAAGATATACATATTTCTCTCTCACCCTCACTCTCTCATTTTCTTTGTGGGTGTGTGCATCCACTTTACATACCCAAACGTACGATTGAAAGGAGTGGTTACTTGGTTCATTTTTCTTTAGTCATTGAGTGCAACTCACGTCTGATGAAGGTTGGAGCATGCGCCCTTCGAAACAATGAGGCTAAAATCAATCGCGAGAAGGATGTTGATTGAAGGCACCAATCTAGTGTGGTTTATTCATTTTTTTTGTTGTTTTTTTTGTTTTTTCCTATTCAGTTCTTCATGCCTCTACAGGAATAAATAAAATAATATGCGTTCATCTATGCAACGCAGAGAAAAGCGGAAAGAATGCGTCGTTACAAACGTATATAATATGGAAATTTCTCTCTCTCTCTCTCTTTCCTTCTTTCTTCCTTTCAGTCTATTTATCAATCGTCTATTCATATCTATTCAAAAAAGTTTCTGAATTTGATTTCTCATCTATTGAGCTATATCAGTTATTATCCATATCTATCTATCTATCTATCTATCTATCTATATATATATATATATATATATATATATATATATATATATATATATATATCCAGTTGAATAAAGAACGAAGAAAATATTTACAACGTTCAAAACATTAATTTAAAACAGTGCTCGATATAGAAATAGTTTGTGCATATCTAAGAAGTTTTTCCACTTTGATTCGTCATTATCTATCTATCTATCTATCTATCTATCTATCTATCTGTCTGTCTGTCTGTCTGTCTGTCTGTCTATTTTTGCCTGTCCATATCTATCTATATATCTATCAATCTATTTATCTCAGCCTGTTCATATCTATCTAAATAGGTTTACCACTTTATCTTATTTCTCCACTATCTATCTATCTATCTATCTATCTATCTATCTATCTATCTATCTATCTATCTATCAAGATAAAGAATATTTAATAAAATGGCTCACTATCCCACGAACCGGTGCCAAAATCAGAAACAGTTCAGAAATATTGAAGAAAAACGAAAAATAGTATTGAACTGACGAATAATCCAGGATTGGATCCCGATTTTATGCGGGTGGTGTAACGGTTAGGTTCTCAGACAGTGGAATCAGCAAACTAAGTTCTAATTCAGGCTTTGCTTGTTGTTTTCACTTTCGGACAAATCTCAGCGTTTGTATCGAGAAAATTTTTCATCAGAAAAATATTAAAAGAATATGATACGAAATAAAACACTTGAATAAAATGTGGAAACGGAAGAAATAAATGTTCGATGAGGAATAAGAAAGTATTTAATTTGTATATATATATATATATATATATATATATATATATGTGAATTGAATATATGAATCGAAATCCGACAGGATGAATAAATAATGAACAAATAAGAATAAAGTATATGTAATGTTTCACTTATAACAAGCTTCTTCAGAGATTTACTAAGGCTGAATGATTTTAAAAACTAAGAGACAGCATTTAAAAAAAATTTATTTGAAAAAGTAAGAGGGTACAAATGAAATTAAGAACATTTTCTATTTCAATGAAGCAGACGTGAAACACATCAGAGCATTATCGCTTCCTTTATCTTCTTTATCTATTTTTTTCTCCGTATTGAGAAAAATTTTTCAAAATGAATTGTTCGAAAACATTTATTTGAATTGTAAATTGTTTGAATGAAATTCAATCGAAAGGACAATTAAAGTGAATGATAATTATTTAAAAATTCATGTTTGAAATACGTATGAGATGTTTCTTTCAGAGAGACAATACTGATTTATCTAAAACTAGTAACGTCCTTGAAGGATATCATAGGACTTTTACAGCAACAAGTGTCATCACACCATCCTACAACATGGAAATTCTTAGACACTCTTAACAGAGAACAGGACTTGCAAAAAATTCATTTTACAGAAGTAAAAGCAGGTTTTCAAAATATCAAGATTGTCAAGAAATCCCGCGACGTAAATGAAAAACTTAAAAAATTAATAACATCCTTTAATGAGTATTCATCAGTAGCTGACAATTTGCGTGCAGTATCATACTACTTAAGGTTATAGGGACTTATTTTGACTAATTGTTTTAGTAACGCTATTTGTATTTTTAATAATTATCATTCGTATGTTTCCTCTTTTGATTTTTACATTTTTATTGCGATAAAGAATTTTATATTTCGAACAATTATCGTTTAGTATAATTGTCATTTCGATTAATTTGCATCCAAAAAATTTCTTCTTCTTCTGTGTGACCTGTCCTTTCAGGATGTAAGCGATCATGGCTTTCCACGTCTTCCTATACCTGGTGGCTCTTAGCACGCTTTCTCCTGTTACATCACGCAACCCTTGTTCCGTCATCCACCTGATCAGGCCCTTCAAATATATTATCCACTGCTTTCCCCTGTCTCTTTTTTCCTCTATCTGGCCTGTTAGTATCAGGTTCTCTAAGTCCTCTTTCCTCATTGCATGTCCCAGGAACTTCAGATATCTCTTACAGATGCTCAGTATTAATTTCTTTTTTGTTTCCATCTTTTCCAAAACCTCATCATTACTCATATGTGTGATCCATGATATCTACAGCATCCTTCTGTAGAACCACATTTCAGTTGCTTCAAGTCTTTCCTTCATCTTTGATGCTATTGTCCAGCATTCACTGCCATAATGAAGAACTGACATCACCTATCTTCCTTGTTTCAATTCAAATAAATGCTTTTGGAATAATTGTTTTCGAACAATTGTTTCCAAATAATTATTTTCGAACAATGTTTAAATAATTCTAGCTATGGGTTAAATCTAGATTAGGTTCTGTGACCTTGGGTACCAGATAGTCTAAGATAAGAAAAATTCGGACTTCTAAACAGTGGGAAGGCAACGGGATACTACTCCATTATCTTTTCGAAGAATGCATGACAATGTGCAGATCGTAAAAATTATTCTACGTACTTTACCGCACGCCTACGTCAGATATATTTCATCTTAGGTCAGCAAGCGAATTATCTACCAAATAGGGTCGTTTAGGTGGTCGGTCTCGCACTAATAAACGAATAACCAGGGAAATAGTCCGCCTTATACTGCGGAAAATACGATATATACAACTAATCTAAACTTATTTATAAATGGAACTTCGTCACTGTGTGTGTCTGAGTGTGTGTGTGTGTGTGTGTGTCCGTTACCTATAGACTCCGAAACGGCTGAGCCGATTTTATTGAAAATTTATACAGTTGTATTATAAGCGTCTGCGAGTGTTCTTAGCTAGGTTTTGTGTCGAGGTAACCCCGATAAATATCGAAAATCGATAATCGAAAAAATCGGGTTATAGAAGGAGTAGTCCGATTTTAATCAAATTTGATACACTCATAGACAAAGACATAAGAAACGATATTCAGAAGGTTGCAGTTCTTACAATAGTGCAGAAAATCGATAATATATATATATAAAAGGCAAGATGTGTGTGTGTGTGTGTGTGTGTGTGTGTGTGTGTGTGTGTGTGTGTGTGTGTGTGTGTGTCCCCGTTTATCTGTCTGTATGTCCTTTATATAAATCTACAATTTTTATCCGATTCCCACCAAACTTCACACGAATATTCTTTAGGCTGAGCCTGAGCTCCAGGACCATGGATTAGTTTTAAAGCTTTCATTACACCCGAGCAACGCCGGGCTATACTGCTAGTAGGTTTATATATTCAGGTTTGCCGCAGGCGATGTATGTTCGAATCCTACCGAAGAACGCATATTTTACTAACCAGATTTCGAGAATGTCAGCTCGGTAGATGAAAAGAACTATATATTCTGTTTAATAATGAAAACAAAGCAGCTATTCAAATATGGATACCCATTAAAAATATTGTCATCCGCAGACAGATCTGTTTCGCCGTATCACAGCTCATCAGTACGGTTAGATTCCGATTGCTTTTTTACCCAGGATTGAAACATATATATATATATATATATATATATATATATATATATATATATATATATTGTCATCCGCAGACAGATCTGTTTCGCCGTATCACAGCTCATCAGTACGGTTAGACTCCGATTGCTTTTTTACCCAGGATTGAAACATAGATATATATATATATATATATATATATATATATATATGCTAATATCATTATCTTAGCACCTCGTGCTAAGATGATAATACCGAAACACAACAGTTTTTTTGTTGCAGTAAACTATGATTTTATGATTAACTTATAAAAAAATATTACCGTATATAATGCTCTTTTAAGTATCAAGCACTCTTAATATGTACATTAGTAAATCACTACAGACAGTGGACTGCCAACCCATTGGCTTGTACTACTTCTAATACATATATATATATATATATATATATATATGCAGGTTTCGTTGAAATTGACAGACAAGGAATTATCATTATGTTTTTAATATAATTCGTGTATTTTTCTATGATTTTTTTTCTTTTTACAACTCAAAATATGTAAGAATTCTCAGATGGTTTTGTTTTTTAGAGCGCTTTTGGCTATATCAAGGATGAATTATGTTTTACTCGTAACTAAATATGCATAACATTTATAGAATTATGTGAATGTTATGTTCCGAACACAGTAAGCACATTGTTACCGTGTTCATAATTGATGTTATTAAGTGTAGAATTTCTCTGTTTCATTAGTAATGCCGCCCTTATTTCAAATGTTTTGCATGCGGATTGAGTTCAGAAAAGCTTATATATGTATATCTATTACATACATACACATATATATATATATAGATATAGATATAGATATATATTACATATATATAGATATAGTACATATATATATATATATATATATTACATATATATATTAGCATGAATTAAAGCCCAAGTGTAAGTTGGCGCGATACATGTGCGACACGAGACCGGTTTAAATCCTACCATTCTGCATATAGATATTAAAGTTAGCGTACTATTTAACATATTATTTTCCTATTTGTTGAAACAAACGCATACAAACAAAAGAAGAGTGATTCTACATATGTGCATAAACTTATACACTTATAAACTTATACACTTATACACTTATAAACTTATACACTTATAAACTTATACACTTATAAACTTATAAACTTATACACTTTTGTAGATAGAAAAATAGAGAGATAGAGAGGCTTCACAGGTGAATATATTCAATCATCTGTATCCACATCCTTTTATGGATATTTCTGTTACACACACACACACACACACACACACACACACACACACACACACACACACACACATATATATATATATATGTGTGTGTGTGTGTGTGTGTGTGTGTGTGTGTGTGTGTGTGTGTGTGTGAATGAAGCGAAAAAACGATAACGTAGATATAAATGCAAATGTTATCTATTGACGCACGCACAGAAATTCTCATGATCTATTTAGAAATCTAAAGTATGAAATCACAATGGAAAAATCATTTTTTTCTGTATAGCTAATACAATAATGTGCTTATATATATATATATATACATACATATATATATATATATATATATATATATATATATTAAATGCATATAATACATCTTTTTTCAATATTCTTTTCAATTATATAGTGCAATATATATGGGTTTGTTTACGTGAGTGTGTACACGCGCATGCGCATTTGTATTCGCATATTTTATTAGTAAATATTTGTTAAATAATATAAACTATTTTGTTAATTTATCTTTTTAGAAAGTTCATTATATATATATATATACAGGTTTCGTTGAATAATATAGACAAATTTTGTCTATTATGTGTAGGATCCTTTCATATAGTCTGATAAGCTTGATGGTGCTATCGTTAAAAGACGACAAGAAATCACAGTAATTGTTGATTTTTTATCAGGTCTGAACTTTCGGCTTACATAAGCCATTATCAAAGAATGAACATTAACATATAGTCAGTCAGTTAAGTTAAGTGCCATACGTGGTAAACGCTTGGGCGATCATGTCTCGAAAGAGACATAACTGACTGGGCAGAAGATTATCCTGCAGTAGGTTGCCATTGCTTTCTGCGGTAGATTGGTTGCCAGCTAAGGCTATAGAACCCAATCTGTCCTGTTATTTAACCCATTACTGGAAGGAAGAGACGGATTAATACCTTTCCCAAGGGTATTTGCGCGTAAGTGCAGATAGTAGATTTTTTATTAAGGCTATTTTGTAATAGTGGGGGCATTCGCTAATATATTTGAGTGTGGAGGGATTTTTGTTATTGGATTAAAAAATCTACTATATGTCAATATTCATTCTTTGATAATGGCTTATGTAAGCCGAAAGCTCAGGCCTGATAAAAAAAATCGTCTTTTAACGATAGCACCATCAAGCTTATCAGACTATACGAAAGGATCCTACACAAAATAAATAGACAAAATTTGTCTATATTATTCAACGAGACCTGTATTAATGAAAAAATGCTACCAAAATACACACAATATATTCATATATATATATATATATATATATATATATATATATATATATATATATATATATATATATATTATTCAGCTTTTACATAAGAACATGTTAATAACTGCTACAAGACAGTACATCTTGTTTCGATATTGAAAAAAAACAATATCTCATCATGTTTTTTCAATGTCGAAACAAAATGTACAATTTTGTAGAAGTTATTTCCATGTTCAAGTGTCAACGTTGATTAATACATATTTGTTGCTCTATCTTTATATTTAGTCCTGCTTTTAAATTAATGATTTGAAGGTTGCAATTTTATTCTTTGTTCTTTTACATTAGAATATGTAATATATATAGAGGAAATAAATGACAAACCCCCCAAAACTGGAGAGGATGATCCAAAAATTATTGCTGATTAATATAAATTATTAAATTGATAAAAGTAGAGATCTCAATGGATATTATCAAGAGCAATATAAAATAGAGAGGAGAAACTTCAACATATAATAAAACGGTTATAATCCAGAATTTATTTCGACATTTGTAAAAAATACAGACTTTTGTGCCAAACCCGGAAAACCATATGTTGAGGTTTCTTCTCTATATTTTACACACACACACACACGTGTGTGTGTGTGTGTATATACATATACATATATATACTCACAAGTGGATGTTTCCCCCGATTACTACAATTTTGAACTGTTCAATTCTAGAGTCAAGCGTTATCTTCCCCAACAATCCATGTATACTACTCCACTATCTCTGACTTCCAAACCTTATACAAAATGAACTATGTATGTATTTATGGATGTAAAATATATACATTATATATATGTGTATACACGCAGGCACACACAGATATACAAGTGTTTAACAGGTGTTAATAGAACAGTGCTCAATGTAATATAACAGAGCTATTAAGTATATATTACTAAATATACACATTAAGCTACGTCTAAAGCACGACTTTGAGTTTCATGCTTTGCGCAATCATCAGGTGTATATTATGGTTCGTTGTGCATAAAATCCCGAGTTATGCTCTACACGTAGGATGATATGTATATTTATTAATATATATGTGTGTGTATGAGTTCATGTGTGTGGAGGAACCCTGTGTTCACATAAAATGTAAAATTTTGCGTAAGTATAAGTTAAATGTTTTCTTTGGCTCACCCTATCTTTCAGTTCATTTTGACTTAATTTATAACAAGTCCTGGGCATGACGGTAAACTACATCCGGCAGCAAAGCCTCTGATTTGGAGGTTGTGAGGATCATGAAACCACCTCTTAATTGCTGTTGTTCCCAGGTCCACCCTGATCCGAAGTGGTAGCACCTGTTAGAGTCCCAGTTATGGGCAAAAAGTTAAACCCCAAACTGGGGGTCAAAACACTATTAAAGTATAAAAATACAGTTTTATGGAAATATATGCATAAAATATATACATATTTACTTTCGCGCAAATACCCTTGAGAAAGGTATTAATCCGTCTCTTCCTTCCGGTT
>JBBBDQ010000383.1:3867500-3870000 GCA_037127315.1 Ascarosepion bandense
TATCTATCTATCTATCTACCTACCTACCTATCTATCTATCTATCTATCTATCTATCTATCTATCTATCTATCTATTACTTTGTGTTCATATCTATCTATCTATCTATTACTTTGTGTTCATATTTATCTATCTATCTATCTATCTATCTATTATTTTGTGTTCATATCTATCTATCTATCTATCTATCTATCTATCTATCTATCTATCTATCTATCTCAGCCTTTTCATATCTATCTATCTATTACTTTGTGTTCATATCTATCTATCTATCTATCTATCTATCTATCTATCTATCTATCTCAGCCTTTTCATATCTATCTATCTATTACTTTGTGTTCATATCTATCTATCTATCTATCTCAGCCTTTTCATATCTATCTATCTATTACTTTGTGTTCATATCTATCTATCTATCTATCTATCTATCTATCTATCTATCTATCTATTACTTTGTATTCATATCTATCTATCTATCTATCTATTACTTTGTGTTCATATCTATCTATCTATCTATCTATTACTTTGTGTTCATATCTATCTATCTATCTATCTATCTATCTATTACTTTGTGTTCATATCTATCTATCTATCTATCTATCTATCTATTATTTTTTGTTCATATCTATCTATCTATCTATCTATCTATCTATCTATCTATCTATCTATCAATCTATCTATCTATTATTTTGTGTTCTATCTATCTATCTATCTATCTATCTATCTATCTATCTATCTATCTATCTCATTCTGTTCATATCAATCTATCTCAGTTTGTTCATTATCTATCTCATTCTCTTTATATCTATCTGTCTATATATCTATCTAGGGTGCGATAGATAAATTGTCCCCTTTTTATATATATTTTTTTACTTTTGCGCATGTGCATGGTTTCTTTTTTATTTTTTCGCCTGCACAATATAGTAGGGTCAGTTGAACACCGTCTGGGACTCAAAGAGCATCATGATGCAATTCCCTTCGCAAAAAATTTAGAAATGGCGTACTGTACTGTATGGAAATTAAGAACATTTCAGAGTTGTTTGGTATTAATCTGAGGACAGTTCAAAGGATTCAGAAATAGTTGGATGATATATCCAGTCAAGATCATGGTGTTGGGAATGATCACTAGTGATGGCGTTGTTATGCCTCGATTCATTTTCTCATAGAAAGATGGACTCAAATAATTTTGTGCGATTTTGGTAAATGCAACTCTTAAAATTTGGTGTCAGTGTTATTTTCATTTTTGCGTAATTTAGACGATTAATATTGAGCATCAGGAAGAGACAATTAAAATTCCTGGGACAAGCAATGAGGAAGTGGGGCTTAGAGAACCTGACACTAACAGGCCAGATAGAGGGGGAAAGACAGAGGAAAGCAGCGGATAACATATTTGAAGGGCCTGAGCAGTTGGATGACAGAACGGGGTTGCGAGGTGTTACAGGAGAAAGCGTGCTAAGAGCCACCGGGGATAGAGAGACGTGGAAGGCCATGATCGCCTACGTCCTTGAAGTGTGTGAATGCAACGAATTCAACTGGAATTCGAACTCGGCTCCCCGTTTTCTCGTTCCGAGTCGATATCCACTGCACCACAACGCACATCCATGTTATGTACTTGAGCCAAATAAATGTAAAAATCTTCACGATAGAGTGGGGCAATATTTACACTGGACAATGTGCAAACACGTTGAAAAATGTGTAAATAAACACCGGATTGAATATCACCCAGCACCAGTTAGAAAAAATGAAGATGTCACCATTCAATGGGATTACAGCATCTTTACAGACAGAAAAATTGAAGGAAATAGGCTGGACATAATTGTTAAAAACCGAAAGGAAAAATCTTGCCTGCTAACTAATATATGTCTTGCCCAGCGGACTGTAACATAGCAACCAAGGAATTTTAAAAATTATCGAAGTATAAAACCTGAACATGAAAAAGAAGCTCATACCTCACGAAGGGCATTTTTATATAAAATATGTGTGATCTTGGTTTTCTTCTTCTTCATTTTTTTTTCTTCAAATATACTCAGCGGGAAATGCCATGATGATATTTCTGACCTTAAGTCCCTAATTGGGACCTGAAAAAGAATGAGTCTACACCAGAAATCAAAGGAAATGAAATACTACTACTACTACTACTACTACTACTAATAATAATAATAATAATAATAATAATAATAATAAATGTCTTGGTGCTATACCAGAAATGGCTCTCATAATTTCTGGTCTTAACGTATTAGCACGTACATATTTCTATTTAGTGAATTGAGATAGGCTGCAATAAATATCCCGTTCCGTACCACTAATCAGTTGCCTGATGTTAACGAATTATTAATGTTCTCTATGGTCTGATGCACTGAGTATCTCTGTGTATGAGCAGGTGTAATAGAGGAAGCATCAGGACCGGTTGTCGAAACGTCTTTTTTTTTCTTCTTTAAGTTAGAAGGACGAGGGGGCCGAAGTGACTCGATTACTAAATCTAGATACTTAGGAACACCCTCA
>JBBBDQ010000383.1:3875000-3905000 GCA_037127315.1 Ascarosepion bandense
ATTGGCATTGCACTTAAACTTTTAGCTATCAGTCAGTCAGTTAAGTGCCATACGTGATACACGCTTGGGCGATCATGTCTCGAAAGAGACATGACTGACTGGGCAGAAGATTATCCCGCAGTAGGTTGCCATTGCTTTCTGCGGTAGACTGGTTGCCGGCCAAGGCTATAGAACCCAATCTGTCGTGTTATTTAATACATAACTGGAGGGAAGAGACGGATTAATACCTTTCCCAAGGGTTTTTGCGCGTAAGTGACTGCAATGAATTCAACTGGAATTCGAACTCGGCTTCCCGATTTCTCGTTCCGAGCCGATATCCACTGGACCACAAGGCGGAACAATTCAACAAAAGGGAGTTGCACAAGCGGGAAGTACGAGAAAAAGAAACCTGTTATTGTAGAAGGGGAGGTTACATTTAACTATTTCAACGGTAAAAGGAGTGGGACCTAGATGTTTAAATTCACGTGGTCGGAAGACCAGGAAAAAAATGCTCGTCAGAGCAGTTGTCATTAAAATACTTCTAGACAAGACAAAGGAAAGCCACGTCACGTCGGTAAGAAAGTGACTGAAGCCGAGATGCCAAGTCAGGATCGATTACAATGCAGATCCTTTCTTGAATTTTGTCGAAAACCTCAAGATGAATTCCCAGATTTTAAATTCATATGGTTGAGGCACCAAAAAGAAAAGCTCTTCAGAACAGTTACCATGAAAACGTTTGTAGAAAAGACAGAGGGAAGCCACACCACATTAGTGAGAAAGTTACTGAATCCGAGATGCCAAGTTAGGACCGATTACATTGCAGATCCTTCTTTGGATTTTCTCGAGAATCTCAAGATGTATAGCAAGAGCACCCGGTCGAATGTGGTAACAGTATTCAATGCACGGACGCTTGATAGATTTATAAATGTGTAAAATGGTAAAGCATAATTTGTTGCCCAGGAAAAGTGGCTGCGAATATTAGCCTGTCAGGATTTATAGGATTCTCCGCAGTTACCAGTAGATTTAAAACTATTTATGCTGATGGTAGTTTTAGCAGTTTTTTTTTTTTTTTTTTTTTTTTTTTTGTTTTTAAATCATCTCACCCGAAGCACGGCAATAAAGCCATTAAGGTGCAAGTGTTTATGGACTGTGAGAGAATATGAGGAAAAAAAAAACTTTATGGATAGAGAGCAATAAAAGAACAGAAATTAAAAGGGCAGAACATAACGATTAAGACAGCATTTAAACTTTTATAAATCAAAGTTGACTGGGAAACAAGAAGCCGGAAGAGAGTTGCACGTGCGTCAAGCGAAACAGAAAAAACTGTTGGCATAGGACTACATCAAGCTATTTCAACTTTAAAATGATGAGACCTTGCCGCCAATCTAGTCAGTTAGTTCAGAGCTATACGTGATACACGCTTGGTCGATCATGTCTCTTTCGAGACATGACTGATCTAGCAGGTTTCCCCGCATTAACTTGCCATTATTTTCTGTGGTGGACTGGTTGCAAACCAAGGCTGTAGAACCCAATCTGTCCAGATATTTAATCCATGCATGGAAAGAGAAGAGATGAATTAATACATTTGCCAAGGGGTATTTATGCGTAAATGAATGCAACTAAATTCGAACTCGGATCTCCGATTTCTCGTTCCGAGCCGATATCCAATGCGCCTACATTCAATTCAGTGCAATAAAAATAAGAAAATAAAGAAACGTTCATAATTCATTGACTGAGAAGCGAGTTTCACTTTCGGTTGAAATTTATAAAATATTCCTATTAAAACTGTGGTTTCCGGCTTTCTCTTTTCCAATCTTTTCACTTTTATTTTTTTTTCAATTGGAGTAAATAGACTGAACTATCGCCCGGTTCACACCCCACCCACGTCTATTGAACAGGTGTAGAAGCTCATCCCTTGTTCCCTGTTTAGGATGTGGTTTCCGGCTTTCTCTTTTCCAATCTTTTCACTTTTCTTTTTTCTTTTTTTTTCAATTGGAGTTGATAGACTGAACTATCGCCCGGTTCACACTCCACCCTCATCTATTGAACAGGTGTAGAGGCTCGTTCTTTGTTCCCTGTCTAGGATGTTGTTTCCGGCTTTCTCTCTTCCAATCTATTCACTCTTACGTAGCCCCCTGCACACCAGTGGCCTTACCGCCTTGCTTGGGGTGATGTGATTAAAAAAAAAACAAAAAAAAACACAAAACAAATTCTCAGGAAAATAGGCATCTCCAGTGCAGTTATCGTCCTTACCAAAATTGATTGGGAGTTCCTTCCTAACCTTTTCTTTATAGTAGTGTGGAACGTCAGCAAGTTGTTGATGTTTTTTCTATGCTATTCATTTTAGTTGCTACTGCTGTAGGAAGTCCTCCAGTGATGTGGTTTCTGTAATTTTGTACAGTTCTTTGTAATTCTATAGCATTAGACAACGTGAAATAGTTTAACATCGTATTACCCATAAACTATTCTCAGACAGGCAGTACGGCTTCCGCTTCCCCAGGTCTACGGCCGACATCACGGAGTACATCTTCGTGCTGTTGCCCTGGACAAGGCTTTTGACAGAGTTTGGCACGCTGGCCTTCTATCCAATCTACGGGGTTATGGTATCACCAAACGCTTGCTTGATCTTATTAAATCTTTCCTACATAACCGCATAATGAAGGTCATCTTGAATGGGCATGCCTCCACATCCTACTGTACAAACGCTGGTGTCCCTCAGGGCTCTATCCTAGGCCCGACGCTCTCCATAATTTTCATAAATGATCTCCCAGAGGCCCCTGCACGTCAGTGGCGTTACCGCCTTGTTCAGGGCGATAGGATTAAAAACAATTATATATATAGATAAAGAAGACTGTTCCTTTCTTCAAGTTATAGTGGCCATTCAATCGAAAGAATTTTAATCAATGGTTGAGGGACAAATGATAGTTTAATTAGTAACAATGCATACTATCGATAGGAATCATTTATATTGCTCGCCAACAAACTGATGTCTCCCTTTTTTGACTGTTGGGCAAATATATACGAGTATGGTGTCATATATATATTTACACACTAAACAGTTATAAATTAGTAGATCAGATTTAAGTTAAATTTAAATTGGACCAGTAAACACTTCTACTGGAGAGTGCTCAGGACATGTTTTATGAGAAATTAAATAAAAGTAAGTACAAATTGCATGTGGATGTGCGTTGTGGTACAGTGGATATCGGCTCGGAACGGAGAGCCGAGTTCGAATTCCAGTTGAATCCATTGTATTCATTGTATTCACTTACGCGCAAATACCCTTGGGAAAGGTATTAATCCGTCTCTTCCTTCCAGTTATGGGTTGAATAGCAGGACAGATTGGGTTCTATAGCCTTGGTCGGCAACCAGTCTACCGCAGAAAGCAATGGCAAACTACTGCAGGATAATCTTCTACCCAGTCAGTCATGTCGCTTTCGAGACATGATCGCCCAAGCGTGTATCACGTATGGCACTTAACTGACTGACTGACAAAATGCATGACAAACCTGAAAATGTCAAAACTTTATGCAATTAATATAAATTATTAATCAGATAAAAATAGGGAGCTCGATGTTATCCAGAGTATTATAAAATATAGAGAGGAAAACTCAACACAATTAAACGGCTATAAATCAAAATTTATTTCGGCAATGTGAATTTACAATTGTCTCTTTAAGACTGTAGAAAAATAAATAAATTCACACAAAATATTTTTAAAAAAGTTTCTAAGCAAGCTTTTCTTCCTCTGTTAAATACGTTTTTGTAATATTCTGAGTGATTTTTTTAATTTTTCAGCGGTCTGAAACAGACATTGGAAATTTACATTGTTGAAATAATATTAATTTATAACAGTTTAACTATGTGCAGAGTTTTCTTCTCAATTTTTAATATATATATATATATATATATATATATATATATATATATATATATATATATTATTTACAAATGGAATTTTGTCGCTGTGTGTATATGTGCGTGTGTCTGTGTGTCCGTTACCTATAGACTCCGAAACGGCTGAACCGATTTTCTTGAAAATTTACACAGTTGTACTATAAGCATCTGCGAGTGTACTTAGCTAAGTTTTGTGTCGAAGTACCCCTAATAAATATCGAAAATCGATAATCGAAAATATCGGGTTATAAAAGGAGTGGTCCGATTTTAATCAAATTTGATACACTCGTAGAATAAGACATAAGAAACGATATTCAGAAGTTTCAAGGTTGCAGTTCTTACAATAGTGCAGAAAATTGATTGTATATATATATATATATATATATATATATATATATATATATATATATATAAAAGGCAAGATGTTTGTGTGTGTCTGTTTGTCTGTATGTCCTTTATACAAATCAACAATTTTTATCCGATTCTCACTAAACTTCACACAAAAATTCTTTGGGCTGAGTTTCAATTCCAGGACCATGGATTAATTTTTAAGCTTTCATTACACCCAAGCAACGCCGGGCTATACTGCTAGTATATATACATGTATTAGTCATCCACATGCAAGCCTATTTCACTGTATCACAACATCAGTGTGGCTAGATATCTACTTGCTTCCAGTCGGGATCGAATCTTGACTGATTTGGTGCGCCTACTCCCTAAGCTGCGAGAGGAGGAAATCTTAGCGGGTTATCTATACCTATGAAAGTGACGAGGGTGGGGACGTTGTGTAAGTGTTTGTTTGTTTGAAAGATTCGACTTGGCGTCTGAATTTTGCGATCTAGCTCGACGGGAGTTGCGCTCAGATGTAGATCAAAATTTTAGAACGCTAACGACACCTTGAGATTTTTCAGAAAGCCAAAATTAGTGGTAGAAACATATACATTATCACCCCACAGAGTCAGGGATCAGTTTATGTATTGATTATAATATAGAATCGATCACCCCACTTTATATTATCTATATCTATATATTATGCCCGTCTCCCTCCCACCCTAATCCAATAGAGACATTCTACATTATTATCTATATCTATAAAAGTAACGAGAGTGAACGTTGTGTAAGTATTTGCTATGTAAATTCATCATGTTTTTTATTTTTATTATTTCTTAAACTACCCGAGTGAAATCAGGCCAAACAGATAGTATATATATATATATATATATATATATATATATATATATATATATATATACACGCCAGCCACTGGGAGAACTCAATTCATGACTAAAGGGTAATGCGTAAATCGCAGAAGTGGTAAATATTTTGAAAATTTTCCTTTCTAGGGAGCTCAATCGTAATGAGAACATTATTTATTAGTCATCCACATACAAACCTGTTTCGCTGTATCACATCTCATCAGTTTGGTTAGGCATCCACTTGCTTCCAGTCGGGATCGAAACTCGACCGATTTGGTGTATAATGTCAAACTTCTCCACATTGAATCTAATAACCTTATCCTGATATCGAGCACGTTATGACAAAAATCTGCTTGCCTAAAAAGCATTTCTACCAGAAAACTACCGAAAAGCAACAATTTTGATGCTAAGCATCAATACAATTTAAACTATATATCATAATTTTGTTATTACAATGGTTTATAAAAGCATTATTACACAAAAAATTTCTTGTTTCAGGTGATATTTTTAAAATAAATGGGGAAAATTATTTATTTAGAAAATATAAGATGAATTCATGGTTATTTAGAAAATAAAGAAGTGGTGGTTGGAGGTGTGTGAATATCGCTCAATTAAAAGAGAGGGTTAGATACAAAGTGTTAATGTTTCATTTCTATCCCAGACGTTAAGATGACCTTGGATTCAACTTTAAAATTAAATTTTTCGACTAGAGGACAGTACATTTATAGTGGCGCATCTTATCTATTCTTTTATCTAGTAGTAGTGGGAGTCCGTTCAAGAGAAGAGTAGTTGCATATTGTTGCAGGTTAACGGAATTTGGTAGATAGCCCACTATAAGTAATAAAGTGATTATAAAATCAAGAAAATCAAATTGAGTTGAAAATAACATATATATATATATATATATATATATATATATATATATATATATATATATACATCAATTAATGTTTTACAATTAAAGCAATACTTGAAATAAAGGCCCACCAGAGTTTAGAATGTTCATGGCAAATAATGAGCTGAAAGAGATTAAAGGCTTAGGAATGTGTGGAGCGGAGGTATGTGAGGAATATCTTTGAAGTAGTCGCTCCTTAGGTCAGTAAGTACTTTTGAGACAGGAGAGAAAGAAAGCGAACAGCGTAGTAAACGCTTGACTTAGGTCAAGGGGCTATTAATTACACTCTTCTCCTCTCGTTTTCACGTCTGTCTGCCGGGGTCTTGTCTGTATCCGCTTTTTATATCTGCTTTTTGGATCAAAAGCAGCTCGTTTTGGATTTCACACTTGTATTTGATTCTGGGCTTCCCATTGGCTGGTAAATAAGATTCGCGCATGCTCGCGAAATGGAAATTTGATATTTGATTAATTTTTATTTTACAACCGGAACATCTGCGCGAACTCGGATGCGCAATGACGATTTTTGGTCATTTGCCTTCCGGTCGGTATAGAGCAAACATCCGGTCCCTCGCTTTTGCTCGGTCGGTATCACCACACATTTAAGGGCCGTATTTTAAGTAGAAAAATTGAATTGCTAGGTTTTTATATTAATTTAGATGGTAATAATAATATCTTAATCTTATAAATATAATCTTTTCAGTTTCATGACAATAATATTACTATCAAGTATGATAACAATGTTAAAGATGATAAAAATCCTAAGAAAAATAGTAATATTATTAGTATATATATATATATATATATATATATATATATATATATATATATATATATATATGAATAGAATAAGTAAAGAACAAGTAGGAAAAAGTGTCTTTAATCTAATTTGTTTCACTTTAACAAGCTTCTTCAGAGATTTATTAAATATGAATTATTTAAAAATTCAAGAGACAGTATTTTGATTGAGGTATAGTTTCATTGGTCAGATAAACATACACAAATTTTTTCCTCTACATTTAATATTCATCCATTGCTTTATCACACGTGACACGTATTTGACCAATGACATCTCAGAGCAGATATGGTAATTGCGATAAATCGAAAACTGTGTTATATAGGCTTGATTAAAACTTCGTTTAGACTAAGGTTCATTCGTGGTCGAGAGGTCTAAGACGTGCCAGATCATATGGTAGCTTTCCCTATGTGAGGTGAACTCAGGCAATATACATTTCAGAAAGAAATAACAGTTTGACATAACACTACAATAATTTTTTTAAAGTGGTTGCTTGATCAGTGATTTTCACTCGTTGATGCCAGTCGCTGGTCGCGTTCTGGAGGTGGTCGCTCACTAAAGGTCTATTAACATTAGCAAATCGTCCGTGCATAGAAAAACAGTCGTTAACATTAGGGGGTCGATGACGAAGAGGGTCGCATACGGCAGGTTCCATTATATATATATATATATATATATATTAGCAGATTTCAAGTAGTGTGTATGCTTAAGTAATGAATCATAGTATTTTTTTCTATGCTGGGGTTTCTCGTGTTTAACGAAGAAAGAAAATGAGTTTAAAAAGGCCATTAATATTTATTCTGTATATTTTCTTTGCCATTCTTAATTCACGTCTAAAGTTAATACATTTTTCCGGCATTTTTGTATCGAATTAAAGTCAAATCCTCATCTCATTTACAGAGTGGCCCCAAACCAAAAACTTCATGTGGCTTTTTCTGAAATGAATCCAACGCAAACTCATTAAATCCTACAGAAAGGGTTGAAAGTAAAAGATTTATGATTTTCTGTCTATCCATGTTTTTACTCGTTTCGACAATCTGTTTTTAAAATAGGATAGAGGAATTCTGACAAAGCCTTAAAATTTGTCAAATAGAAAACTTTTCATGAAAATAGAATTAATTAAAAATAGATTTTATGATGCATTTCGCCATTCAAAGCTTCATTAGATCCCAAAACAAAAGAAGGAATATATATATATATATATATATATATATATATATATATATATATTGATTTATGTCTGTGTATATAAGTCTGATTGTATTTTTCATTTACATTGCTTTAAAACTCTCTCTTTATATCTAATCTAAACTTATTTATAACGGGAACTTTGTCTCTGTGTGTGTGTATGTGAGTGCGTGTGTGTGTGTGCCCGTTACCTATAGACTCCGAAACGGCTGAACCGATTTTCTTGAAAATTTACACAGTTGTACTATAAGCGTCTGCGAGTGTTCTTAGCTAAGTTTTGCATCGAAGTACCCCCGATAAATATCGAAAGTCGATAATCGAAAAAATCGGGTTATAGATGGAGTGGTCCGATTTTAATCAAATTTGATACATTCATGGACAAAGACATAAAAAACGACATTAAGAGGTTTCAAATTTACAGTTCTTACAATAGTGCAGAAAATCGATAATATATATATATATATATATATATATATATATATATGGCAAGATGTTTGTGTGTGTGTCTGTTTATCTGCCTGTATGTCTGTATTTTTATCAGCCCTTTTATTTGAGTTTTTGCTTCGGGTTTGGCTCTAAGTAGGTATAATTGTAGTTCTTAGTCTCAGCCATGATACCATTTACTCAGAGGACTTATTTAGCCTTCAAAATTCAGTTTACGACGAAAAAAACGTTTTGACTTACATCCATTCATTTTCCTTTCAGTCTACGGTATATATATATATATATATATATATATATATATATATACCGTAGACTGAAAGGAAAATGAATATATATATATATATATATATATATATATATATATATATAGCGGTCAAATCACGTTGGATATACCGGTTCCCGCTCGATCATCGAAGTTAAGCCTGGCCAGTACTTAGATGGGTGACCGCTTAGAAAGACCAGGTGCTGTAAGCGTTTATTGACGGATGTGCGTTGTGGTGCAGTGGATATCGGCTAGGAAAGGGAAATCGTTGAGCCGAGTTCCATTTCCAGTCGAACCCTCTGCATTTACTTACGCACTGGTACCCTTAGAAAATGTATTAATCCGTCCCTTCCCTCCAGTTATGGGTTAAATAACTGAAGTTTGCTGTTCATGCGATCTGTGGAGAACTTCTGCACCGATTGTTTATCAGCAGTTCCAAAAAGTGTGGATGGTGCGACACAACGCTCTAAACAATTCTTTGTGTTGCAGTCTAACTTAGTTGGACACTCATACGTCGAAATCGACGGGAGAGTCCATTATATATATATAAGCGTAAATTACATGACATTTTACTAAAAACTGAAAAAAAAAAAAAAAAAAAAAAACACAA
This sequence comes from Ascarosepion bandense, assembly GCA_037127315.1. NCBI lineage: Eukaryota > Metazoa > Mollusca > Cephalopoda > Sepiida > Sepiidae > Ascarosepion > Ascarosepion bandense. The sequence continues at coordinate 3,884,265 of JBBBDQ010000383.1, forward strand.
CCGGTTTCGTCTCAAGTTTATTTCTGGGAGTAGTAAACATGTATAATAAAAATGATTAATGGAAGGAGAACTAGAGTCCAATGACATACAAAACCAGCAAGCAGTCTCTCTGTTTGCAGAGAGAAGGCTTGCAGGATATGATCTCCAGTGACTCTAATACTTTTAGAGGGTATAAAGAGTGGGACCGTGATAAAATAGTGAAACAGTCTATATTCAATCCACACACACACACACACACACACACACACACACATACACACATATATATATATATATTGAAACTACGACTGCTAGTTTCCTGCTTTCGCTCAATATGTTAATGACACCGTAACCAGGAATGCGAAATTCATGCTCAGAATCTGAAAGAGCAATACTAATTTTGAAGGACCTTTATCTGTGCTTTATAGACTACGCAAAGGTAGTAATATCTGTTCTTCTGCATGGCTGTGGATGTTGAACGATCTCATCAAGAATGAAAGGGAGGCTCGAGCAGACAAAAATGTGGTTCTACAGAAGAATGTAATGTGTTATGACCAGTGTGGGTTGTTTGGATTCACGTTTAAATCTGGTCATAACACATAATATTGCATTTGAATATATGGTTCTGTTGTCATTTCATGCTATCACGCGGTGTGACGTCATAGAACCGCATTACAAATTTACGAACTGCGTTTACTATTTTTGGTAACTGTTGCCGTTGCTTAGCAGAGTTTTATGTCAACACAAGATAAAATCGTCGCTGATGGTTGAGGTTTTTGTGTTACCGTCTTTATACCGTCTTTGTAACCTCTCTGAAGATGGCTCATGTGAGCTGAAAGCTTAGAACCAACCTAATAAAAAAATATCCAAATGTTGGAGAATTTTTGTCTTTATTTTCAACTGAAATTAAAGCCAAAATACAATGTTTAGAACGGCTCATGATTAAACATAATAGACATTCCTTGTCTCTTATATTTAACAATATATGTTCAGAAAATTATTTGCTGCCTCGATACACTATTGATAAGGTAGTGCTGAAAAACTTTAAGTCTGCTCCAATAGACAGAATCTGACCACAAGACAAATTATCAGATTTTAAACATAAATATTCTTTCGCGAACACGCCAAGAAATTTTCACCACCCCCTAATACTTATGCTTGATGTTTAAGTCATAGCTTTGGATTCACTCAGTGTTGCATTTAATAAAACTGCCGACAGAGTAATTTTTTTATTAATTTGATTTTTTTTCTTTATATTTTGTTTGTTTGTTTTTTCTGTTTATTTGTGTGGGAATGGCTTTCAAAATTTCTTTGACTGGTATTTCAGATGCCAAGGTTATTTCATTCGTATTTATTAAGTGATATAGTGAAAAACTAATTAAAACTTATAAGTTGTTGAGACGAAAATTATTGCCGGCCAACCAATTGCAACAAACCTTGACTTTCAAAGAGAAACGAAAAAGTTCAGTGTAATACAAAAAGCAAAAAAAAGATTATATATATATATATATATATATATATATATATATATATATATATACGTAAGTTATGCAAAACTAGATTTCTTTTATTATTGGCAATACACAATCTTTTTATATCGAGCACGATTATTACAATGACTGCTTACCTTAAGTATATTATCTTCCGTAATATATATATATATATATATATATATATATATATATATATAAAGACAAAAATATCCACGTGTTTCATCCTCTGAGGGATGTTATCATATATCTATCTTGATATTCACTACTCATACTCTCCAAATACAGAAGTTTCATGCAATATATATATATATATATATATATATATTCTTTGATTGAACAGGGTTGACAACGCATGTCTCGAACTGACATGTTGAAATAGCCATTCTAATAAATATTATCTGAATTTACAGATTTATATATAAGTTTCATTAAAAATGACAGACAAGGTTTCATTATTAAGTTTTTATATCATTTTTTATGCGTTCCTCTAATTTTTTTTCTTTTCATAACTCAAATTATATAAAAATTGCCCAAAGGCTTTACACTTCGAGCGATATCCGCAATACCTGTTGCTGTTATCAAGAATTAATTTTGTTTTACTTGTAAATAATCATGTGTAAAATTCATGTATATAGAGACTTGTGTATGTTAAGTTCCGAACACGGTAACCAGATTGTTACCATGTTCATAAATAATGTTATTAAGTGCAGGTTTTTTTCTTTTTTTGTTAGTGATGACCCCATTATTTCTAATCTGCTTTTGCATTAAAAAATAATAGATGCATTAATAATAAACAGGATGTGCGTTGTGGTGCAGTGGATATCCGCTCGGAACAACAACTCGGGGAGCCGAGTTCGAATTCCAGTTGAATTCGTTGCATTCACTTACGCGCAAATACTCTTGGGAAAAGTATTAATCCGTCTATTCCTTCCAGTCATGGGTTAAATAACAGGACATATTGGGTTCTATAGCATTGGTCGGCAACCAGTCTACCGCAGAAAGTAATGGCAACCTACTGCGGGATAATATTCTGCCCAGTCAGTCATGTCTCTTTCGAGACATGATCGCCCAAGCGTGTATCACGTATGGCATTTAACTGACTGACTAATGAACAAAAGTATTTACCGTGTTGGAAACTTAACATATACAAGACTCTCAATATATATATTAGGAGAAAAACTCAACACATAGTTAAATATCCATGATGACGCTGAGTGCATTGCTTGTATAGGAATAACTTAATTTCTAATTTTTTTTTTTAAAGATCTTGGATTGTTATATATATATATATATATATATATATATAATAATTTTGTTATTACAAAGGTTTATAAAAGCATTACACGAAAACTTTCATGTTTCAGAACATTATTCTTCTTCTTCGGTTATTATTTTAAAACAAATGGTGAAAATGATTTACTTTAGAAAATATAAAATGAATTCATGGTTATTTAGAAAGTTAAGGAGGGGTGGTTGGAAGAAATTAAACAATATGATAATGGACGTGTCTGTATTACTCAAACAAAAGCCAGAATTAGATTTAGCCTTAAAATTGCACATTTAGGCTGTATGAAGGTGAGTTGTTGAATTATGTGATGACAAAATTACACTTTTTATCTGTCTGGGAAAGATACATATTAGGAACATATATTATTCAGATGTGTAGAAAGTGGTTTTGGACAGCAAGTCACGTTTTAGTTTTAGGGTGAAATTAATTTTTATAATACTGAATTTGTTAAAAGGGCAAAATTGTTTTAGTTAAAATTTAAATTAAGTTACTATGTTATACTAAGGTATATCAGACTTATAAAAACAAATAAATCTTGTGTGGGTTATTAAGTTTTAATAAAATAATGTAATATAAGGCGTAAGTTATAAATGAACATTATAATTAATTTCATTTTACAGTGAAATAGTTTAATTGTTTACATAATACTGTTAATTCATTTCTGTGGTGTAGTAGTACTTTATTTTTCTGGAAACTTTATAATATGCAGCCTTTCGTTCGGGCACAGAGAACAAATGTCATAGAACAGATTCTTGTTTTATTTTTCAGAATTTTCAATTCTATCTTGGGGGTTTTATCTGTTTATTTTAACTGTCCAAAATACGCAGAATGAGATTTTTGGTTTCGGTACGCGTTATTCTTGAAGGAAGTTAAATGAATATACCATCTTTTTAAAAGTGTTCTTAGTAGAACCAATGTAAATTTTAATAATAGTTAGATTTTCATTAGATGATATAGCACATTGGTAAAGAATCGAATTTTTTAGACACCTATTTTCTAGTGAGCAATTGTTAGGATTTTGACAATTACAGAAATTTTTATTATTATTATTTTTAGTTTTTGAATTATTATTGTTACTTTGGTTTACGTGCTAATTTAAGATTTTATCGTTATGATTTTTAATAATTTTGTCTAGGTTATTTGCATAATTTTAGGGTATTTTTTATTAACAATTTTACTTAGAGAATTATTACTAGGAAAATGTTTCTTAATTAAATTAAATAATTTCTACCCTAAATTAGTGCGAACCATTTGGTTAAAAGAGGGTGGGTACCAAACGGTTTTTCCATTTTTATTTATTTATTTATTTATTTATTTATTTATTTATTTATTTTTAGTTACATTGTTTGTGTAATTGATGTCATTGTTTTTATTGGTATTATTCTTTGGGATAATATTATAAAAATCGTTACATTTATAAAATACGTCTTCACTGGATAAGTTTTTACTAATTCTATATTCCATGGAGGAGGGTAAATGTTTGATTACCATTGTTGTTCTAACGAGAAAAGATTGCTAAACATTAGACCATGTCGAGGTGTCCATATGATGATTTTCTAAGCGATGTTTAGATATGGCATAAGGCTGGAAGTATGGAGCGCCCAGTGAAGATCGAACCCACTACTCAGTCGTGTTCAATGCGTTATGCTTGCTAACCATTAGACCACGTCGAAGTACCCGCCAACTCTTATATATATGTCTGCTTTCTGGTAAAAAATTGCTTTTATGCAGACATTTATTTTTTAATAAAAACAAAATATCGCATATATATATATATATATATATATATATATATATATATATATGTATGTGTGTGTGTTTGTGTGTGTATGTGTGTGTGTATGTGTGTGTGTATTTGTGCGTTTAATTACGATGAGTAACATATATTCATGTGCAATTATTCATTTAAAGTTATAATTTTTGTTAATTAAATTATTTACGAGAACGAAAATGAAAGATCAGCTGTTTTGATGTACAAGTTTTAATATACAAGTTAAAAATTCAATCGTTGGTTTTAATTACGTCTTTAATTAATTCTTTAAAAAAACTGTTTCTGAGTTAAGACTTTAAAATCTTATGAAGCAAAGATGAATCATTTATCATATTTTTTTTTCAATTTACAGATTAGGTATGTTAAATATTATTAAAAACGAATATCTTCTTCGTAACTTTCACACTAATCATGTATACGTTTTGTACAAATTAATTGAAATAACTGCTTAAGTTTCCTTTCTTTCACCATACGGTCAGTTTTAGACCCACTGGAGTGGCAGGGTGTAATCGATTTCAATTATTTTCTCAGATTAGGTCATTTTTGGTGGTGTGCCATAATATGAATCTTTATACAACCTTGTGCAAATTATTTGAAACAACTGCTTTAGTTTCTTTTCTTTCACCATACGGTCAGTTTTAGACCCACTGGAGTGACAGGGTGTAATCGATTTTTATTTTTTCCTCAAATTAGGCGATTTTCAGTGGTTTGCAGTAATATGAAATTATCTTCGCGGTGTGTGATGAAACTTGTTTGTCCTTGAAAAATATTGCGTCATCCGTGATTGCATCAAAATTTTATCACGCGCAGACATTATTGTCTCGACTGCTAATTAGTTGTCCTACGGTCATTGTCTGTGACAAGGAAGCGTACAAAAATTGTAACGCTGCATGAACACATTGGAAAAACATTACGCGGATATTGTTGGTATGAGCCTTTCAACTATCGTGTCATCAAGGCGAAAAATAAAATCGATCCATTAGTCCAAAACGCAAAGGGAAAATGAGACCGGAAGACAAAAACAACAGCAAGAGACGACGTATACATGATCAGTGTTAAAGATTCTAGGAAGATATTATTCGTTTTGTTTCAATTCATTTGCACAAGCGTGTAGCTTTTCTTCATCTTACAATTCGGCCATTTGTATCGTAACAGCCCGAGTCGATACGCATTGCGAACACTATAGTGCGGTATTGGAAACAAAAAAAACGTTCCAAATAAATTTAAACAAGCCTCCTGCTGTTAATTGGGATCAATTATCTTTCATGGACGTCGCTTTACTCAATATGAATGTCTTGATGATTAGCCACCTTTTTTTATTTTTATTTTTTTTTTATTTATTTATTTATTTTTATTTTTTTGCATAAAACGGAAAGAATTCTCGAACTTCACTTAGTCACGGCATCTCATTGTTATCTTTTGAAAATCATAGAACTATAAAACAGGTAAAGTTACCGTAAATAAATAGGCTTAAAGACTCCAGTTGCATTAAATGTAGGGGCTGCAAAAATAGGTATACAGTAAATGAATCAATACAATACATTTTGCACGCTTTGTCTCTCATTGCTGCATACCTAATTTTGCACCCTTTTTATTTATGCATGAACTGCAGTCAGATGTAGAAGATAGGAATTCATCCCTTTTTAAAGGGTATTTGCCAGTAAGTGAAAATGACGATATTCTTCGATACCGAGCATTGCATCAATATATATATTTATAAAGATTTGATTGAATTCGAACTCAGTCCACCTTTGATTTTGTTGTGGACTATTTTTCGCACTGAAGGTTATAATCGTGCTATGTCGATTGCTAATCGACTTAACGTGCCCAAAATGTTAGGAACTTGGTAATCTTCTACTGAAAGCTAACTCCTTAGTATTTGGCTAACTGCTGACAAATATCAACTGCCTAGTCATCATCATCATCATCATTTATCCATCACACCCAGATGGTGCATAGGGCAGCAACTTTTTGTTGCTGTTTCTGTAACAGACTGTTTTTTACGGGGCAGGGTTGTTAGCCCTGCACCCAACCTCCAAACCTGGAGGACCGGTGAACCATTCTTGGTTCTTATGTTTACAGCATCTGGTATTCCCAAATGGTCACTCATTCAAGTACTGACCAGGCTCGATGTTGCTTCACTTCGGTGATCGGATAGGAACCGGTGTATTCAACACGATATAGCCGTAGACAACTGCCTAGTAGTTCTACTGAACTCCAATAGAAGTCTAAAAAACTCCTATGAACTTCCCAAGTACTTTCTGTTAATATAGGAGGGAGAGTCCATTATCTGAGGAATAGTGTTTCCCTATAACAGATTTATACTTCAGTTATGCTGAGCTGATCTTAGTTACAGTTTTTAGAGAAATAATCTTGCTAACCATTACACCCCGTTGATGTACCCCAAAGGGGGTGAGAGAAAAGAAGAGATTTGCGATATCCTAAAAATAGTCGCAGTGTCATTGATTTAATCTGAAATTTTACTAGATCGACATAAAAATCGCTTACTTATCACCGATTTAGCAATTTTATATTTGCTTCGGCTCTTCAATGAAAGCAATGAAGACCTTTGACCTTTTCTTTTTTCAAACACCAAAAATGAAACCTTTATTGATGTCGACAGAGTAATACACTCCACCCGCCATTAAGCGCACCCTAGATGATTAATGACAGAGAGACAGACAGTCAGTCACACACACACACACACACACACACACACACACACACACACACACACGTGCATGTTCCGGTGTATAATTTCTCTGTGTGTACTTTGGTGTGGTCGATTATGAAAATGAATTTAATAAAGTTCCCATAACGTATATTCCCGCTGGACTGCTTCTAATTAGGTCGACAAAACTCGCAAGCTGTTGCTGTTGAGTTCGATTATCACTCGTAGCTTCATGAACTTCTCATTGCACGAGCGCTGTCTAATTGGAGTAGATAGACTAAACTATCGCCCGGTTCACACTCCACCCACGTCTATTGAACAGGTTAAAAGGCTCATCCCTTGTTTCCTGTTTAGGATGTGGTTCCCGGCTTTCTTTTTTTTTCCAATATTTCACTTTTCATTTTTCTTTTTTCTCTCTTTTTTTTTTCTCAATTGGAGTAGATAGACTGAACTATCACCCAGTTCACACTCCATCCCCGTCTATTGAACAGGTTAAGAGGCTCATCACTTGTTCCCTGTTTAGGATGTGGTTTCCGGCTTTCTTTTTTTTCCAATATTTCACTTTTCATTTTTCTTTTTTCTCTCTTTTTTTTTTCTCAATTGGAGTAGATAGACTGAACTATCGCCCAGTTCACACTCCATCCACGTCTATTGAACAGGTTAAGAGGCTCATCCCTTGTTCCCTGTTTAGGATGTGGTTTCCGGCTTTCTCTTTTCCAATCATTTTACTCTTAAGTAGCCCCATGCGCATCAGTGGCGTCACCGCCTTGCTTGGGGTGATATGATAAAATTTCTCTTTCACCCCCTGTAGCTGGTTCGTCTTTGTCTTCACTCTCCTCCTGTCTTACACTAACTCTCTTATGTAGCCCCCCTGCACATCAGTGGCGGTACCACCTTGCTTGGGGTAAAGTCCCATAAATAATGATAAGGCTGTCACGAAAGTGTTGTAGCTGACGTGTTAGACTCGAAATTTATTGACAGTCGAATAGATTTTCATCCATATCTTCAGATGCGGATTTTTTTTTTGGGGGGGGGGGGCAGAATTAGTATTTTCGACTGATTGAAAAGACATTCTTGTTTGACGCGGTTGCGTTTAAAATCTTAGCTCTTATCTACTTTATTCCCATAACTTATCTACTTAACTCCAGTCCTTTCTACATTACCCCGGGTATCTTGTTCTTTTCCTTTCTCTCTACCTTCGTAACTGCCTTCACTCTTGTATTCACATCCCTTTTTTTTTTTTTTTGCCTTTTCTCTTTCACCCCCTGTAGCTGGTTCGTCTTTGTCTTCACTCTCCTCCTGTCTTAAACTAACTCTCTTATGTAGCCCCCCTGCACATCAGTGGCGGTACCACCTTGCTTGGGGTAAAATGATTTAAAAATAAATAAATGAATAATTTACTAAATGACGTTTGAGCATTTACTTGAATTGCGGAGACATTAATTTTAAATTTTGAATCCATTTATTCCCTGTAAGGCGATGAAGTCACTATGACGCAAGAAGTCACTGAGAGTGAAAGAATATTTAAAAATAAAGGAATTTAATTAAGGGAAGAACTCAATAACAGAATAGGATGCAAAGAGACAAAATGATCATTGACACTGCATTTTAATTTCTGAAGGTCCAAGTAAAAAAAATAAGAATCCGGAAGAGAGTTCAACAAGTGCGAGGTAGCAAATTTTCTTTTAGACATGTCAGATTAAATAAATTGCAAACATTGTGTCTGCTTATATTTAATAAAATCCGTTAATATTCACGGATAATCTTTCTTGTATTATAATTGAAAAATGTAAAAAATGAGCTGTAACTATGACAGATGATTTTATTATTCATTTCTTGATATTTCCAAGTACTTTCATTCTGAGTTCATCTTCAGGGGCGTGAGTTGTGGTAACAAAAATAACCACAACAATATATATCTATATCTATATATTGTTGGGTTGAATTCATATTTTCAAGTCATATATAAGTTGTGTTTATTTTTTGTTAACACAACACACACCCCTGAAGATGTAATAATTGCATAAAACAATTTGATAGCTATAAAGTTTCGGAGCTAAAACACCATCATCAGGAACTGAAACTTTATACATATCAAGTTACAGTATGCAATACTAATAATATTAATACTAATACTACTACTAATAATAATTACCATATATTTATGCTCTACTTTTGTATTGACCACTTTTTAAAGTAAATATCCAACTGTGGAATATTCTTCCATTAGTAACCATTACTAACGATGAAAATTTAATTTACAGTGAAGATATTTATTTCATTTATAAATTCAGTATTTTATATCTGGGGAATAACCATTTCTCCAGACTCACAGATCCCGCTTTCTTAGAACCAGCAGGACGTATAATGAAGAAATTCTAGTGCGACTGGAATGTCATACATCCTGCTGGGATTGAGAAAGCGGGCTCTTTGAGACTGTAGAAATGGGTATTTCCCAAATGTAAAATATTAAATTTACATATATATATATATATATATATATTGTGTATTTGGGAACAATCTCTCTTTTATGCAGGTTTTCTTAAAACATACACATGACTCTCTATATATAAGCTTTAAACATATTCATTTACAAGTAAAACAAATTCAATCTTGATAATGGCTAAAAGTATAGCCGAAAGCGCTTGAAAATACAAAACCCTTGGACAGTTCTCATATATATATATATTGTGTATTTGGGAACAATCTCTCTTTTATGCAGGTTTTCTTAAAAACATACACATGACTCTCTCTATATAAGCTTTAAACATATTTATTTACAAGTAAAACAAATTCATTCTTGATAATGGCTAAAAGTATAGCCGAAAGCGCATGAAAATACAATTGGACAATTCTCATATATATATTTGAGATTTTTACTGAAAATTATTAATTCTTTATTTAGTATTTATTATATAGAGAATAAATTGACCATATAATAAAAAAAAACAAAACAAATACTGCTTATTGGTTTTTTTATTTTTTTGGCGGGGGAGGCTTTTTCTTTTCTTTGCATTATTATTTATCGAAATTTATTTTAATTTTTTAAAGTTGATACATGCCAGTAATATGAATGCTCAGCACTCCATGAAATATTTCCTAGGTCAGTCAGTTAAGTGCCATACGTGAAACACGCTTAGGCGATCATGTCTCGAAAGAGACATGACTGACTGGGTAGAAAATTATCCCGCAGTAGGTTGCCATTGCTTTCTGCGGTAGACTGGTTGCCAGCCAAGGCTATAGAACCCAATCTGTCCTGTTATTTAACCCATAACTGGAAGGAATAGACGGATTAATACCTTTCCCAAGGATATTTGCGCGTAATTGAATGCACCGATTTCTTGTTCCGAGCCGATATCCACTGGACCACCACGCACATCCGTTATTTCCTAGGTAATCATCTTTTAATCGATTACCTCATTAAAATCTTATCCAGGTAAAAATTCATTCAATATTTGACTTCACCAATGATAGTTTGTTTTGTTTTGTTTTTTTTCTGTTTTTTTTTTTTGTTTTGTTTTTGTCTTGTTTACACTATTTGCTCAAACACATTTTTTTCTCTCTAAAATGTTTTTAATCCAGAAACGGAAAGAGAATTTTTGCTAACTTCTGTTCAACTCCAACTATTGGCATCTCACCGTTTCTTTTAAATGATTTCCCCGCAGAGATCCATTACAAGCCATGCTGAGTAAATTAGACATAATTAGTTACTATGTCATTAATGATGTAATGGCTTCTATATGTGCAAAATTTTACGATTGCTAGAAAATATGTGATAATAATAATAATAATAATAATAATAATAATAATAATAATAATAATAATAATAATCTCAGACTGTTCTGTGCTTGCCCCAAATGAAGATAAAAATCGCCACGATAGAGTTGGGCAATATTTACACTGGACAATGTGCAAACATTATTGAAAATCTGTAAACAAACACTGGTATGAACATCACCCAGCACCGGTTACAGAAATAGAAGATGTCACCATTCTATGGGATTACGCCATCTACACAGACAGAAAAATTGAAGCAAACTGGCCAGACATTATTGTTAAAAAACAGAAAGAGAAAACTTGTCTATTAACTGATATGGCTTGTCCACCGGATTGTAACATAGCAATCAAGGAATTTGAAAAACTGTCAAAATATAAAGACCTGGAAATTGAAATAGAAAAAATGTGGAAATTGAAAACAAGAGTTGTGCCAGTGATAGTAGGTGCACTTGGAATGATAAAAAATGAAACAAAACAACACATTGAAAGAATCCCTGGAAACCCCAGCGAGATATTAAGAGATATTCAAAAAATTGTCTTATTAAGTACAGCCCACACACTAAGGAAAACTTTATGTATGTAACGCTAGGGATGATAGGGAAGATAGAAAAAACATGAAATGGGGCCATAACAACACGCCACGACCTGCCTTAGGTCTCCCCGAAGACTTGGTTGGTAGTGAGACCAAAGCAGAAATCGAAATATGATGAAAAATGGCACAATAATAATAATAATAATAGAAACTCGTTGTACACGACGCAATTTCACAATTTTGCGATTTTAATTTTTCGACGAATCATAATTCTGAATTTAATTTTTTTTTCTTTTAATCATATCACCCCAAGCAAGGCGGTAACGCTACTGATGCACAGGGGGCTACGTAAGAGTAAGAAGATTGGAAAAGAGAAAACCGGAAACCACATCCTAAACAGGGAATAAGGGATGAGCCTCTTCACCTGTTCAATAGACGTGGGTGGAGTGTGAACCGGGCGATAGCTTAGTCTATCTACTCCAATTGAAAAAAAAGAGTAAAAGAATGAAAAAGAGTAAAAGATTGGAAAAGAGAAAACCGGAAACCACATCCTAAACAGGGAACAAGGGATGAGCCTCTACACCTGTTCAATAGACGTGGGTGGAGTGTGAACCGGGCGATAGTTTCGTCTATCTACTCCAATTGAAAAAAAAAAGAGTAAAAGAATGAAAAAGAGTAAAAGATTGGAAAAGAGAAAACCGGAAACCACATCCTAAACAGGGAACAAGGGATGAGCCTCTACACCGGTTCAATAGACGTGGGTGAAGTTAAGCTCCTTATGAGTTCCACGTCTATAAAATACCCGAAGAAATTACCCGATTGTATCGTTAAATATTTCTACTATACTATAGATGTGCGTGTGGTGCAGTAGATATCGGCTCAGAAAAAGAAATCAGAAAGTAGTGTTCGAATTTCGGTTGAATTCGCTGCATTCACTACGCCCAAATAACCTTGGGAAAGATTTGAATCCGTCGCTTCTCCCTCCAGCTATGGGTTAAATAACAAGACAGATTGGGTTCTATAGCCTTGTTTGTATAACCAGTCTATTACAGAATGTAATGGCAACCTGTGAGAAAATCTTCTGTCCAGTCAGTCATATTTCTTTCGAAACTGACTGACTGAATATACACTACCGGCCATGATTTTTAGGCCACTCCAGTATTTTAAAAAATGATGTATTTCATACTGTTTTTAGCATTTATTGCCTAGTGAATAATTGTAAATGAAAATAGAATGGTTCTTTTGTTAATACTGCACAATAACATGTGCATCAAATGAATTAATAAATATTTAATAATTACCTATACTGTACTTTCATCAATGAAAGAATGAAGGAAATTTAGGGTGATTCGGAAGAGTTCATCTTTGCTTCCTTGCCTTGTAAAATTTTACAATGTAATAACAAAAAAAAAGAAAAACATTCTATTTTCATTTAGAATTATTCCCTAAAAATAGTATGAAATAATCATTTCTTTTAAAAAACTGGGGTTGCCTAATAATTATGGCCGGTAGTGTACTTTAAAATAATATTGCAAGAGCAATCATAAATATGAATGCATGTCATTATCTAACGAAGTAAGAGAGTTCAAACGAAAAATTGGAAATTTTAAAGTTTTTCCATTTCAATGAAATAAATGTTAAACATGGAGAGCATTATCGCCTGGTTCTTTCTTTCTTTCGTTCCCACAGAAACTAAACGGAGCGTCTGGTATGCCTTTCCCATCTTTTCTCGCGTTCAAAACGGAATAATACATTATTTATGAGGTATTGGCAGGGAGTGACATATGAACTAACAAATTAAGGGTCGAAGGAACATGTAGAATTGTATAATAATAATAATAATAGTAGTAGTAATAATAATTATTGTTATTATTATTATTATTATAAACAAAAAATATTCACATAACTCTTCTAATATTTTTAACACTCAGAGAAGTTATATTGTTGAAATATTGTTGAACAGTGTTAAGCACCGTCTTTTCACAGTGACTACACCAAGGTGATTTTCTAAGCGTAGCATAGATGTGGCACAAGGCCGACAGTAAGGGACACCCAATAAGGATCGAAATCACTACTTGTCTACTCTAAGTATTGTTTCATTATTATCATTATTATTATTATTACTGTCATTATTATTATTAGTAGTATAACATTCTGAACCTATACCATTGCATGCACGTATGTTCACAAAACCCTCCACATTTGCATGCACATTTCAATATATTCAAAGAACCCTTCACATTTGCATGCATATTTTATTATATTAAAAGAAGCCTCCACATTTGCATGCACATTCTCATTTACTCGAAGAACCCTCCACATTTTCATGCACATTTCAATATATTCAAAGAACTCTACACATTTGCATACACATTCTCATTTATTCAAAGAACTCTATTTGCATGCACATTATAATATATTCAAAAAACCCTCCACATTTTCATGCACATTTCAATATATTCAAAGAACTCTACACATTTGCATGCACGTTCTCATTTATTCAAAGAACCGTTCACATTTGCATACATATTCTTATATATTCACAGAATTTTCTGCATTTGTATTTACTGAATTTTGCATCTCTAACATTATTTTAAGTTTTTCAGACTAAAAAATTGTAATGTTTATACAATTTAACCTTACATAAATTTTGTCTACTCACATATATAATAATAATGTCGTTATAATAATAATATAGCCACTGAAAGTTGTTTATAATAATTATGTAATCATTGTATCTATTCTATAATAATAATAATAATATTGATAATAATGTAGTCACTGAATATAGTTTTTAATATTATTATTATTAATAATAATAATGTAGTCATTTATTGTTAAAATGGCTGTCTTTTGAATATTGTGATGCTGGTTGTGATTTCGAACGTATCAAGTTGTTTCTCGACCATCTTTGGAGCCAATCCAATTACTCTAATCACAACTGGCACAACCTTAGCATGTACATCCCGCATTCTTCTAAAATCTACACTCACCTCTGAGTAGTTCACAACGTTTTCAATTTTTTATATTCAATGTATTTATCGATAGACTACCAAGAACACTCTTTTGGGTTATGATCGATGCTTTGTCTGGTCTGGCCTGGGGAGGGAGGGAGGGTCAGTAAATCTGTCGGTCTGGATTGTGAGGTTCCACAGGAATTTCACGGGCTCATTTAACGATATATTCTCCGGCTTATGTTTATACCACCTTTCTGAAGTTTGGACTCTATTCTTTTAAAACAAACTTTCCGATGACTTCCCACTTATGTTCAATCAAATTAAGATTTTACAGTTAATACGCGCCATGCTATATCATAAAAGTCTAATCACCTTATATGTATTCCATATTTCATTGGGAAGAAAGAATCTCTACCATAAGCGGCTCTTGAACCTTAGATTGAGTGAATTATATTATAAAAAAAAAAACACTGCAGATTCAAACAAATATTGTCATAGTCCCATTATCATTATTATTTTCATTTTTACTATAGTCACACTACCTGCCAAGTCTACCGGAAAACCTAAGGTAGGCAGTGATGTGCTATTATGGCTACATTTCATTTGTTTTTCTACCCCCGCCCCATAACATCAATAGCGTTACATGGACAAAGTTCTTCATAGTGTGTGGGTTGTACTTATCAAAATATTTTTGTACATCTCTAAAGTTGGGAATTTCAGGGAAAATTTCAATGTGTTGTTTGGTTCCTTTTTTATCATTCCAAGCGCACCTACTATTACCAGTATTATTCTTGTTTTCAATTTCTACATTTTTTATTTTTTTCTAGGAAATTTAAATAGAAAAAATGTAGAAATTATTATTATTATTATTATTATTATTATTATTTGATTTCTGTCGTATACACATTTCATTTAGGGACCCAACTGGGGGCCTAAAATAGCTTTATGCCATTTTCCACTGATCATTTGTGAAAAGTTCAAAAATTACAAACTTAAGATCACACACATTTTACACAGATAATATTCTTCGTAATGTGTGACCTGTAGATGTTACTAATTTTTTTTGCATTTCTTTAAAGCATGGGCTACGAGGAATCCCTTCATTGAGTTTCTCGGAACCATTTCCAATCAATTTAAAGACTCCAACTACAGCTGGAATTATTGACCTTCTAATGCGCGACATTTTTTAGATCTCCACTTCAAAATCCTTATACTTTCATAGAGTTTTTTTAAATTTTTAATAGTTTCAAAATACAGTACAATATGCAGGGACTGTCATGTCAATAAAAAAGAACGTTCTGTTTTTGTAACTCTGTCACTCTGTCTCGACAATTAGATTTGATTGCTAAACCCAGTACTGTAAAATCCCATAAAAGGCCTTATCTCTGTAACCTAGTCTGATTTTATATATATATATATATATATATATATATATATATATATATATAGGGTTGAGTTATGATAATCTTTGGTGCCATTGTAGTATATTTAGTAGTTTTACTGATAAAAAAATATTTCTCAAAGAAAACCAGCACCGATGAGTGAGGATATCATAACGGTGTCTTCACGAAATTTCGAAGTCGACATGAACCTGCTCAGTTAAAGTGACATTTTTTTTTTTTTGCACTAAAAACTATTAACGCTCTATCTCCACCCCGATATCGAGCACTTTGCCAAAATATCTTTTATCAGTAAAACTACTGAAAAAACAAATTAACTGTGCTATATATATATATATATATATATATATATATATATACTAGCATTATAGCCTGACGTTGTCCGTGCAACTCAGAACATTTTAGTAGTCGGTGAAGATGCCACTTTTTATTTTACCTATTTTGTTTTTGTTTGAAAAAACACTTTTTTAAAAAAATATTTCTTTTGTTTCAAAATTACGGGGAAAAATATTCACATTTTTTTGTTGACCAAATAAATTTTTAAAACGTCGGAAATAAATATAAAGGCTCGTTTTCTTTTTTTTTCATAAAAAATATTTTAGTCGCGTTTGACACGTGTGATTTGATTTCTGTGACGTAATTCAGCAACCATCTTAGATCTTAGATGTTTTTACAATCGTGTCCATTGGCCAAAAAGTGCCAAAGGGAAAATTGCTGAACTTAAAACTCAAAAAGTGTGTGTCGACCTGGCTTCCCTGTAGATATGTGTCCCTAGAAAGTTTGAATGGCGTAGCTTAAAAAAATGTAGGCTTGCATAGGGAACAGTCACACACAGACTCACAGATTGCCTATATATATATATATATATATATATATATATATATATATAGAGAGAGAGAGAGAGAGAGAGAGAGAGAGAGAGATAGAGATAGATAGATAGATAGATAGATAGATCAAAACAGAATAGATAGATAGATAGATAGATAGATAGATAGATAGATAGATAGATAGATAGATAGATAGATCAAAACAGAATTAGATAGATAGATACATAGATAGATAGATAGATAGATAGATAGATAGATAGATAGATAGATAGATAGATCAAAACAGAATTAGATAGATAGATAGATAGATAGATAGATAGATAGATAGATAGATCAAAACAGAATTAGATAGATAGATAGATAGATAGATAGATAGATAGATCAAAACAGAATTAGATAGATAGATAGATAGATAGATAGATGATAGATAGATAGATCAAAACAGAATTAGATAGATAGATAGATAGATAGATAGATAGATAGATAGATAGATAATTTTTGAAACCCTTGAATTTGAGTTTCAGTTTACTCATGGTCAGACTCGCGAAGATGTAGCTGATCTAACTGATCGGCTAAGAATTTTCTGGCAAACCTTGCATAACATCTAAAGTAGCATGGGTATTATTTGTATATCGGCATTATTCTTCAGGAGAATCACATTGTCTTCCTAGTATCGGAATGACAGCAGAGCCGAACCTGTTTGGCGCTGTTCAACGTTCCCATCTTAAAAACTCGAATTCTAATATGTTGCTTGGAACTGGAACTATTTCAACAGCTAAAATACTCTGGGAAACTTCGCTCCCGAAATCTCCAAACAACCACCATTTGCGTTTATGGTGGAACTTTTTGTTATTACTGTACACCATTCATTCAATCCTGCAGTTGATTCTCAGGTGGCATCATTAGATACTTGCCCGAGTGTGTTAAAACGTAAATACGAGTTTAGGTAAAAGCATACTTGCCCGTAGAACTGCTTTAAATAAGCGGTTGTTGACGGTACGTATTAACAAAACCTGGCCCGCGTTTATTCTGATTTGTGCTGTGGACGTGATGAGATCTGCTTGTGTTGCTTTTAAAATTCGTCGGGATTGTTGAAGATTTTACCTCTGTTTAACCTTCTAAGACTTCGCCTAAGAATGGCAACGTGATATTTGTTGCTAACATCGACACACCACCGATGCGACTGTCCGGTCTCTAAAGATTCCACCATCCGACCCGTCCAAAAAACAGCTCTAATTAAGCAAAAGAAGCCTCTGTAACATGACACCTGCAGAAATGTACTCCTTCATCTGAACGAAACTATTTGCAGCATATGTCATCGAGTAAGTCCCAGACATGGATGGTGCACGGATGTGATTGTTTAAACGTCATAGTATGATCAAATAACTGTAAAATTTTATGGGAAAATTTACTAACCCAGCTTAAAATGACATTACCTTCTAGTGTGCTGCCTTTCATTTTCAGTCAGTTTACTTAATCGACATTTTTCCCTAACACCGGAAATATTTATTTCACGAACTATTACACCTAAAAATGTATTTCCTTGAATATCCACGACATATATATAGAGAAAGATTATAGGTAAATCTCAAACCCAAATAGTTTCAGAAATATATGTAACTAGCAGTATAGCCCGGCGTTGCTCGGGTCTAATGAAAGCTTTAAAACTAATCTATGGTCCTGGAGCTTAGACTCTTTGGACGTTGAGACGAAAGACTAAAAAGTAATAGTTGTTTCCACTTAAAGCGAAACCAAAGACTGAAAGAAAAATGAATGGATGTAAGTCAAATTTTGATTTCATGGTATCGATATCAAATAAGTTTTTTCGTCGTAAACTGAATTTTGAAGGCTAAATAAGTCCTCTGAGTAAATGGTATCATGGCTGAGACTAAGAACTACAATTATACCTACTTAGAGCCAAACCCGAAGCAAAAACTAAAATAAAAGGGCTGAAAAAAATATAAGCAGATAAACAGACACACGCACAAACATCTTGCCTTTTATATATATATATATATATATATATATATATATATATAATCGATTTTCTGCACTACTGTAAAAACTGCAACCTTGAAACTTCTGAATATCGATTCTTACGTCATTATCTATGAGTGTATCAAATTTGATTAAAATCGGGCCATTCCTTCTATAACCCGATCTTTTCGATTATCGATTTTCGATATTTATCGGGGGTACCTCGACACAAAACCTAGCTAAGAACACTCGCAGACGCTTATAGTACAACTGTGTAAATTTTCAAGAAAATTGGTTCAACCGTTTTGGAGTCTATAGGTAACGGACACACACACAGACACACACACATACACGCACACACACAGAGACAAAGTTCCATTTGTAAATAAATTTAGATGTATGCATAGATGAAAAATTTTAAATAATCAAATTCAAATAAAAATAGCCAGTTATTTAACCATAGGAGAAAAAATATTTAAATTACCTTTTAAATATGATATTAGTTTTTCCCAGTCTAGTTCATTTGTTAACTTAATATCAATTTGTGTTGAATATTTTTTGAAAAAAAATTAGAGTTGAATTTTATTTTCAAGTTTATGACTTGTTAAGGGAACTGGGGTTTGTTTTCCTTTTTGTATTTGGTATATAAGCCTGTATATGTGTATAATTACTTTATATTGTGTGTATAAGAGTGTAGATTTGTGTGTGCATGCATGAGGTTTATTTATAAGTTTGTGTGCATGTATGTATATAAATTTGTGTATATGTGCGCATCTGTGTTTTTATATAAGTGTGTGTATCTATATGTGGCTATATGGGTGGATATATAAATGCATATGCATTGTGTGCATATATATATATAGGTATGTGTGCGTGCGTGTATATATATATATATATATATATATATATATATATATATATATAAAGAAAAGAAATTTTTGCGGGGGTGATATTTTGACCTACTGTTGTACCATTTGGGTCTGACGATCCGCGATAATAACATCAAAGCGGTGAAATATGTATCATCCATAGTAATAATGGAAAATCTTTTATAAAAAAAAAACAATATATATATATATATATATATATATATATATATATATATATATATATATGTGAAGTTATGTGTGTATGTGTCGTGATTTTGTCGTTGACTTGTTCCTTCAATCGCTACACTTAACCGATGAAATGGAAATGTTAACCTTACCTCTACCACAATTCATGATATCAACATTATAACATCCAGGAAAAATTTATTTTTCTGGTTGATGCCACTCAGCTTCCTGTTTTTGAATATTCTGATAAAATTAAAGCATTTGTAATTAGCTACTTGATGAGATAGGTACCAAAAACTATCCTATCGAAATAAATTATACTTTATAATCGCTTTAGATGATAAGCTGAGGGTTTCCTTTATATATATATATATATATATATATATATATATATTGCTAACAACCATACTTTCTTTCTTCTGGCTTTGTTTACTACCTTCTGTAATAGTTTTTTAGGATTTCTTTCCGTGTTTGCTATCAACACAGGGATATCTTTTTTATAATCATTTCACCCAAAGCATATGGGACTGCCACTGGTGAACAGGAGGTTACAATGAGAGAAAATACAAAGTACAGGAGATGTCGAAGAAACGCTAAGAAATGGAATCAAGGATATAGAAGATGGATATTGACGTTGCATTAATTTTTTTGGAGATTGTAGCTATCAGGAAACAAGCAAACGGAAGGGAATTCCACAAACGGGAAGTACGAGAAAATAAACCGTTAGTGTAGAAGAGGCGGTTACATTTAACTGTTTCGACGGTAAAAGGACGGTACCTAGATGCCAATCTAGTATTACGAGAAAATACATATGGTCGGGGACTAGGGAAAAAAGCTTGTTAGAGCATTTGCTATGAAAATACTTGTAGAAATGACCGGAGAAAGCCACATTATATCAGTGAGAATGTGACTGAAGGCGGACTGCCAAGTCAGGATTGATTATACTGGAGATTCTCCTTTGGATTTTGTCGAGAACCTCAAGATAAATAGCAGAAGCACCTGGTCAGTT
>JBBBDQ010000383.1:3910000-3920000 GCA_037127315.1 Ascarosepion bandense
AACCAAAAGCAGACTATGATAGACCAAGAATCCGACAGCAACCAGATTTGCCAAATCTCGCATGTTTCAATACACACTGAGCCGTGAGGGAGGCACTTCTGGTCAAAAGTGTGGACTTCTCCGTCCTGTAGAATTGTCCACCAAAATCAAGTTCGCCAAATCCCCTTTGATTCGCAGCCATCTCCGCCATCGTCACCATGGGGAGACAGGGAATAGGGAGAGAAAATGACAATCCTGATGATCGGATGCAGATTTACAGAATTTAGGCTAGATATTGACTAGATTAGGTTCTATAGATTTGGTTGGCAACCAGTCTACCAAAGAAAGCAATGGCAACCTACTGCAGGATAATCATCTGCCCAGTCAGTCATGTCTTTTGTGAGACATGATCACCCAAAGCGTGTATCACGTATGGCACTTAAATGACTGACTAAATATAATAGTTGGAGAACTATTATATTAGAACTTCTACTGGTCATAAAGTGGGGGATCTGTTTTCTACTGTTATGAAGTAATAAACTGATCCCCCATTAATTACTACTTAATATAATACATTTCTTCTCCCTCTAGCTATGAGTCAAATAATAGGACAGATTGGGCTCTGCAGCTTTGAATGACAACCAGTCTACCGCAAAAAGCAATGGCAACCTACTGCGGGATAATCTTCTGCCCAGTCAGTCATGTCACTTTCGAGACATGATCGCCCAAGCGTGTTTCACGTATGGCACTTAACTGACTGATTGACTGTATACGCCATATGTAGTCTAGGTAAAGAGTACTGTTGCAGTGTACGACTGATATTAAGAACTGAATTGAATTCTTAGAACAGAATTATGGCCATTAATTGCCTTGCGATACAGAGGTTCACTTTCGTTTCATTTTAAACTGGTCTCTAAATGACATCAGATGAATCGGTTTTAAGACAAGAAAGCTTCTTTCTAAGCATAATATGCGTCATGCAAAGACTGATACGGACCTTTTATACATACACCGTGAAAAAGTTTGAAAAGATCTTATTCATCTAGAATTCTCATACAAGACAAACTATTGGCTTACTAACATATATGAAAACAACAAAGAACTGGATGATACAATCAGTCAAACAACTTGAAAACAGAAAGAAAAAAATATTCAATTATGAAGTACAAACATGTATTCATATTTAGTAAATTATATAAAAAAACAAAACAGAATTCAAGAACCAAGTGTTACAACAAAAGAACGAAAGCCAAGGATAAAGCTCTTGAACAGATGAAACAACACTGGCAAGACAAACCTCAGCATGGCTATTATCCAGAACGTGCTAATAAAGCCGATGTTGATGAGGTAATATTATCGCAAGACTAGAGTTTTTTCACGAGGAACTTTCAGGCAAATATCATGCATCATAGCGTGGGTACAAAATGCGGGTTCTGTGACAAATATCAGGAAACCGTAGCCCGTCTAATCAGTACGTTCTGTATTTGCGCCAAATGTAATATAAAAATCGTCACGATAGAGTGGGGGTAATATTTACACTGGTCAATATAATATTAACAAATACTGGTATGAACAACACCCAGCACGGGTTATAGAAATCGAATTCATCACAATTCTATTGGATTAAACGATCTCCAGAGACAGAAAAACTGAAGGAAATAAGCCGGACATGATTGTTAAAACCGAAATGAAAAAATTGCCTACTAATTGATATGGTTTTCTCAGCGGACAGTAATATAGCAAGCAATGAATTTTAAAAACTATTGCAATATAAAACCCTAGAAATTCAAATAGAAGTAATGTGGAAATTGTAGTTGTAGCTGGTACGCTTGAAATGATTAAAAAAGCTGGTACGCTTGAAATGATTAAAAAAGCTGGTACGCTTGAAATGATTAAAAAAGAATACAACAGCACAGTAAAAAAATACAAGATTAAATTAAAAAAAAAATGAAAATCTAAGAAGAATTTTATCCATGTAGTGCAGTGGAGTTCGAATTCCGGTTGAATTTGTTGCATTATATATCTCACCCCTTACCACTGTTATCATATCTGATTAACCGCTGAATGACATGATGCGTAGGATACTTATTTCGGCCGATTTACTCCCGTTGAACAATTACTCCGCGATTTGTTTGGTTTCGGAACTCATTTTCCGGGTACTAATTGGAAAAAGGAAGTAAAAAGAGTGAAAAATCGTAAAACTACGCGTGAATTCAGTCTGCAGTGAATAATATTTTTGAACCGTGGTTACGGGGTGAGATAAACAGCGACAAGAAGTTCCATATTTTTCTGCTCGATAAAATGTCAAAAAGGTAGGTTTCTTCAATAAACAATTATTGATTTGAGTTCAGCATATACATTTACACGGAAATAAGGATGTTTTGGAAAGATTTGAAGGGGTAAAGGACTTCGGGGAACAAAACAAAAATTTACCGAGTTAAAAGCAGGACAGATTGGGTTCTATAACTTTGGTTGGCAAACAGTCTTCTGCCCAGTCAGGCAAGTCTCCTTCGAGACATGATCGCCCAAGCGGGAATCATGTTTTTTTTAATCATATCACCCCGAGCAAAGCGGTAACGCCACTGATGTGCAGGGGGCTACGTAAGAGTGAAAAGATTGGAAAAGATTAGAAGAGAGAAAGCCGGAAAATACATCCTAAACAGGGAACAAGGGATGAGCCTCTACACCTGTTCAATAGACATGGGTGGAGTGTGAACCGGGCGATAGTTTAGTCTATCTACTCCAATTGAGAAAAAAAAAAAGAAAAGAGTAAAAGAAAAGAGTAAAAAGATTGGAAAAGAGAAAGCCGGAAACCACATCCTAAACAGGGAACAAGGGATGAGCCTCTACACCTGTTCAATAGACGTGGGTGGAGTGTAAACCGGGCGATAGTTTAGTCTATCTACTCCAATTGAGAAAAAAAAAAAGAAAAGAGTAAAAAGATTGGAAAAGTGAAAGCCGGAAACCACATCCTAAACAGGGAACAAGGGATGAGCCTCTACACCTGTTCAATAGACGTGGGTGGAGTGTGAACCGGGCGATAGTTTAGTCTATCTACTTCAAATGGCACTTAATTGATTGAACGCTAGTGATGTTATGAGAGTTAGAGAGAAAATCATGAAATGTAGCCATAACAAAACACCACTTAGGTCTTCCCGCAGAATTGGTAGGTTGTGTGACCATAGACGAAATTTAATAATAATAATAATAATGATAATAATAATGGGATTCCACCATCTACACAGACAGAAAAATTGAAGCAAATAAGCCAGACATTATTGTTAAAAACCAGAAAAAAAAACTTGCCTATTAATTGATATGGCTTGTCCAGCGGATTGTAACATAGCAACCAAGGAATTTGGAAAATTGTCAAAATATAAAGACCTGGAAATTGAAATAGAAAAAATGTGGAAATTGAAAACAAAAGTCGTGCCAGTGATAGTAGGTGCACTTGGAATGATAAAAAATGGAACACATTGAAAGAATCCTTGGAAACTCCAGCTTTAGAGATATGCAAAAAATTGTCATGTTAAGTACAGCCCACATACTAAAGAGAACTTTGTCTATGTAACGCTAGGGATGTTAATGAGATAGAAAAACATGAAATGGAGCCATAACAACACACCACAACCTGTCTTAGGTCTTCCTGCAGACTTGGCAGTTTGTACGACCATAGCAGAAATTGAAATATGATGAAAAATGACAGCATAATAATAATATAAACATTCTTCAGACTGGGCATCAACATGAGATATTTACTCTCGTGTTAATTTTATGAGACTACTTTTCCATATTGATTCAGTACATGCTGGAGGAGAGCATTCAGAAGATTTTCTTGTAGTAAGTTGCAATTTCTTTCTGTGGTAGACTAATTGTCAACCAATTCTAAAAAAAAAAAAAAAAAAAAAAAAAAAAAAAACCCAATCTGTCCTGCTCTTTAACCCATAGCTGGAGAGAGAAGATTTGGGGGTCGTACCTTTCTCATGGATATTTGCAACGAATTCAACTTCGAATATCGCTTCTCCGATTTCTCATTCTGGGTTTACTACTACTGCTAATAATAATAATAATAATAATAATAATAATAATAATAATAATAATAATAATAATTCATATAAACCATTTTCATTTTCCAGTGCACGCTACAAGACTGGTCAGTGCTTTTTCTTTAACATGCTGTGTCTTCCATGTATACTTAAAAGGACACTGTCTGGGAATTCCGGATAAATATATCCTGAGACATACTCTACTGGCAAAGAAAAATTACTCCAGCCTCGAGTAGTTAAATTGCTCTGAAACAAACCATGTTTCTAAGTAGTTGTTTTATTATTATTATTATTATTATTATTATTATTATTATTATTATTATTATTATTATATCTAAATCCAATCCAGACGTTGATTGCAAAATCAGCCAAGTGTTTTAAAACGACATGATACGCTTCGTAATCACTTAAAGACTGGCAGGCTGGCTGAGAGGGAAAAGGGGCAAGAAAAAGTCAAAAGATAAATAAATAAAATAAATTATGTCTGGGCCTGATACTAACAGGACCGGTTCTACGACGTTTGACTTATACACTATAAAAACGACACTGAATTTGACCTTGAATAATATTTATGCATTAATACTACTTCAACTACCACTACTAATAATAATCACAAATTCAACTGAATTTCCAAATTTAAAGTAGGGGATGAAATTTAATAAGAAGAAAAAAAAAAAACCTCTCAGAGAGTGTATGCAGAAAACCATAAAATAGAATGAAAAGGGAAAACTGGATAACTGTCAAGATCATGATTTCGAACCGAACAGACGGTGAATAGGTATACCCACTCATTTTCGATAACTTTAAAATTAAGGTTTTAAAAATAAAAAAACTTTTCTTGAAACTTTTATTTTAGTTTTAACTGAAAGCTAAATTATTAAATTTACTATTTCCAGTAAGCAAAATACTCTGGTGTATTTCAAATAGAAATTATATTGATTGGAATCTAAAATTCTTACATTTTTTTTTTCAATTATTTTGGCCATTTTGGGGCGATCAACACATTTGTAAACAAAAGTTAATTCTCGGTTTTAAAAATCTTTCAAAAATAAAATATACATCTGTGAAACATTATTTTTGAAAAATTTAAAAATGTAATGTGAAATTAATCCTATTTACACAACTATTATTTACTTATAGCATGAAATTTAGAATAAAACTATTTCTTAAACACAGGGTTGAACTTTCTAACCTTTTCACAGTATTGAAATGTGATAAAGGTTGACAGATGCAAAATAAAATAAGTGTACGGCGATCACAAGTGACATAATTGTACAATTTTTCCTGTAAACGAAAAAAGCTGTGAAACGCATGAGCTTTTGAAATTACCAAACAAAAAAAAAATTCACATACAAAAACAAAAAAATGAAATTTTTTTTTTAATTCGAAGACACGACGAGTAAATAAAATCTTTACTTAATAAATTAATCAACTAACGATAACAAATCTTTGAAGTATTTTAAAAATATTTTTGAAACTTTATAAATCATTATAATTTCAAAAAAATGAAAACAATTCTTTTAAAATTTCATTATTAATCGAAAAAAAAAGTTTTTCTTCAGACTATAATGTCCTTAATATATATTATTTATTAAAGTAATTAAAAGCTTATCAAATTAAATAATGTCACAGTTTTATTGCACTTTTTATTTTATTATTAGGAGCAGATTTTTGGAAATAAAGGCAAAGTGTTTCAAAACATAATACATGATTTACATTCCCCTGTGTTTCACTAATAAAACCAATTTAATTTCTTAAAATTTAATGAATTTACAGGTGCGGGTAACAGATGTAAAAAAAAGAAATATTTTTACCAAGATTTTTTAAAAATAATTTCCAAAATAATTTCATTCATTTGTGAATAAGTCCTGAAAGTTTCATTAAAATCCGACAATTAATGTTTATCACTGGAAAAAAGTTAGTTATTTAATATTACGTTTTTCATTGTAAACCCTCGTAACGATTTGATTACCCACTAACTAAAATCAAAACAATATTTTTTGCCAAAAATTCGAACGTTTTAGAAGGGAATAAACATTTTTTTTTTAAATTAATTTTTTTTTTTTTAATCTTTCCTCTTAATAATAGCAGAAACATCTTGATGGAAAGAAGTTCGTTTTTAATAAGTTTTGGTACCTTTTTTTCTTCATACAATGCTGTTTTTTCAGCGATTTGTTGGAGATAACTATACTAATAACAATGTTTAATCTCCAAACTTTGGAAAAACAGAGATTACCGGATGTGCGAAGTGGTGTAATGGATATCGGCTCGGAATGAGAAATTGGAGAGTCTAGTTCGAATTCCAGTCGAATTAGTTTCATACACCCACGTCTATTGAACAGGTGAAAAGGCTCATCCCTTGTTCCCTATTTAAGATGTGGTTTCCGGTGTTCTTTTTTTTTCTTTTCCAATTGGAGTAGCTAGACTAAACTATCGCCCGGTTCACACTCCACCCACGTCTATTGAACAGGTGAAGAGGCTCATCCCTTGTTCCCTGTTTAGGATGTGGTTTCCGGTTTTCTCTTTTCCAATCTTTTTACTCTTTTTTTCTTTTCCAATTGGAGTAGATAGACTAAACTATCGCCCGGTTCACACTGCACCCACGTCTATTGAGCAGGTGTAGAGGCTAATCCCTTGTTCCCTGTTTAGGATGTGGTTTCCGGCTTTCTCTCTTCTAATCTTTTCCAATCTTTTCACTTTTACGTAGCCCCTTGCACATCAGTGGCGTTACCGCCTTGCTCGGGGTGATATGATTAAAAAAAAATAGCAGGATTGATTGGGTTAGCAACAAGTCTGCTGCAGAAAGAAAGGCAACCTATTTTTTAATAAAAACTAATCATAAATTTCTGCCTATTTAGTAATGTTTCGAAAGAGACATGATCGGCCAGCGTGTATCATTTAACTGGCTGACTAAAAAACTACTATGTCTTATTACTACTACTAGCTGAAGTTCCTATGACAAGTAATGAGGAAGGAGGACTTAGAGAATCGGATACTCAAAGGTCAGGTAGAGGGTGAAGGCGTAGGGAGATGGTTAATGTTTCTTGGATTCGGCCTTGTGTCATACTTAACCGAACTTCCTACAGCTTAAAAGTTATTCCAGATTCATCATCATCAGAATTATCAGAAGGTTTTCATCGTTATCAGAAGGTTAGTTGTCGGCAGGTTGGAATATGTGGAATTGGGTGGAATAGTGAAAGAATAAAACATACATTTTGCATTTTAAAATAGAAATTTATTAAAAGGAAAGATTAACAATAAGTTGTAGGAGTTAATGTGCCATTAGAAACATTATTAAGAAGTTAAGAGTAGAGTTCATGTTTAATGATAAAGTTGAGTTAAGGGTATCAAAATTTGTAGAAAATGTTCATAGCAGTAATTGTTGAAAGAGTATGTATGTATGTATGTATGTATGTATGTATGTATGTATTCAGTAGGAATGTCTTTGGATGGAGAAGAAGAAGTAAATGGAATCAGCACACGAAAAAGAGGACGAATGTCCGGGTCAGAGTGGAGCTTCTCCCGTTACATTTTAGCTTGTCGTCTTTGCTGCTTCTATCCCTGAATGATTGTGACTGACACTGACCGGGGCCTTTTATAATATTCAGATTTTCATACTTGCTCGCGAAGTCCTCAAGTCTTGCAAGTCGCTCCCATTGGTCAAAAATCATTTTAATTTCTCTAAGCACATGGTCAATCATTTTTCTATTTGGGAAAACCAGGATTTCACATGTCATTGTAAATCTTTGTAAAAGTGAAGAAAAAGGTTGATTTTAATTCTTAATTTCTTGTCCACTACAAGGGAAAGAGGACTGAGGATAGGAACGCGTAACATACTTGATAGACTTGAGCAAATAGATGGCAGAGCGGGGTTTTTGGAGGGTAACAGGAGAAAGCGTGCTAAGGGCTACTAGGGATAGGGAGATGTAGAGGGCTATGATCGCCTACGTTCTGAAAGGACACGGTACATAGAAGGAGGAAGTGTAAGCAAGCAAGAGAAATAAAATGACAGCAAGACGAATCAAATCTTAATCGCAATGACAATGCTTCATCTAAGAAATTAGGACAATTTAAGACGTCTTATTACTTAGTTAAGTGCCATGCGTGATACATGGACGATCATGTCGCGAAAGAAACATGACAGACTGGGTAAAATTTATTTTCCGCACTATGTTGTCATTAGTTTCTACGGTAGCCAATCAAGGTTATAAAACCCAACCTGTTCTGCTATTTAATTCATAGCTGGAAGAAAAGACTGATTAAGACTGATTAAGACCTTTACCAAGGATATTTTGTGCGTAAGTGAATGCAATGAATTCAACCGGAATTCGAACTCGGCTCTCCGATATCTCGTTTCGAGCCGATACCCACTGCACCACAACGCGCATCCGCTGGATCTAAACATCTAAACAAAAGAAATAAGATGAAAGAAAAAGAAGTCAAAAATTGATATAAATGAACTCGGCTGTCCGATTCCCATTTTCGAACCGTTATCAATTACATCCTAGCTAACAGCACTTGGTATTCCTAAGTGATCTTCCATTTAGGTTCTGACCAGGCTCGACGTTGCTTACCTTTCGTGCTCGCCCGAGAAACGGTATTTCAACGTTATATGACTGTTAGACATACCACACGGACATACAAGCTTGCAGAACCTGTTATTCCCAAACGGTCACCCGTCTAGTTACTGACCAGGCTCGACGTTGCTGAACTTCGATGATCGTACGAGAAGCGGTGCTTCAATGTTATATGACCGTAAGGCTCTAAGATAAATGGTGACAAAAATATATTAGTCATACTCGTGTATAAAAGTTATGCACTCACTACTTTCTTTATTATTGATTTACTGCGGTGATCTGAGTTTGAATCTATGCTATGTCAGGTGCATTCATTAATTCAATCCCTATGTTACTTTAGACCACCAATAAAAGTTCAAAACCTTTTGTAGAGTATATATTATAACAAAGTGAATGATTAAGTCCAATTAATTTTTTTTGTTGTTCGTTTTGGTTGAAACCCGACATGCGACAGATGTTTCTGGCCAATGAATTGGCGCCAGCAAATCGCAATGCTTTTTTTAATACAAGAAAAGTACCCATAAGGATGTGCGTTGTGGTGAAGTGGATGTCGGCTTGGACCGAGAAATCGGGGAGCGGAGTTCAAATTCTACCTGAAAGATAGACTAAACTCTCGCCCGGTTCTCACTCCACCCACGTCTTTTGAATAGGTGAAGAGGCTCATCCCTTGTTCCCTGTTTAGGATGTGGTTTCCGGCTTTCTCTTTTCCAATCTTTTTATTCTTAAGTAGCCCCCTGCGCATCAGTGGCGTTACCGCCTTAGTCGGGATGATATGATTGAAAAAAATTCCTTGCATTCATTTACACGCAAATACCCTTGGGAAAAGTATTAATCCGTCCCTTCTCTCCAGTTATAGGTTTAAAAAAAACAGGATTGGGTTCCGTAGCATTGGTTGGCAACCAGTCTACCGCCGAAAGCAATGGCAACCTACTGCGGGATAATCTTCTCGCCAGTTAGTCATGTCTCGAAAGGGACATGATCGCCCAAAGCGTGTATCACGTATGGCACTTAATTGACTGACTAAATATAATAGAAACATGATTAGGGCTTCTACTGGGCATAAAGTGGGGGATCGGTTTTATATTGTTATAAACTAATAAACTGATCCCTTACTAATTACTACGTAATAATATAATACATCTCTTCCCCCTTCTAGCTATGAGTCAAATAACAGGACAGATTGGGTTCTATAGCCTTGGTCGGCAACCAGTCTATCACAGAAAGCAATGGCAACCTACTGCGGGATAATCTCCTGCCCAGTCAGTTATGTCTCGAAAGAGACATGATCGCTCAAAGCGTGTATCACGTATGGTACTTAATTGACTGACATACAATATAATTGTATTGAACACTTCTTAATACAACTGTTTACTGGTGTAAAATATTGAAAATGAAATT
>JBBBDQ010000383.1:3930000-3970000 GCA_037127315.1 Ascarosepion bandense
GGGTGGAGTGTGAACCGGGCAATAGTTTAGTCTATCTACTCCAATTATAAAAAAGAAAAAAAATATACAAGAATTAGAATATTCGTTGGTATTGTAGATCTTAACCTCAGTATATACTTTATTATCATTATTTTCTCTTTAAATCAATAACAAGGTTTCAGATTTTTCTAAAAAAAATTAAGCCTTCTACCGCCTCTCATTGACATGTTCTACAATCGAACATTATCTATCTTCGGGACCATTCGGAATTAAATCT
The DNA here is from genome assembly GCA_037127315.1 of Ascarosepion bandense. Lineage (NCBI taxonomy): Eukaryota > Metazoa > Mollusca > Cephalopoda > Sepiida > Sepiidae > Ascarosepion > Ascarosepion bandense. The sequence continues at coordinate 3,930,257 of JBBBDQ010000383.1, forward strand.
TATGAATTGTTAATTTCCGGGATTGGGTGCGGGTAACTGAATCCATTGAAAAATGAAACTTTTGATAAGGAGAACCACTTTATTTTAAATTTATAATATGTTTGTTACTCGTTTGTACATGACTTTTATTCTAAGCTTGTTGTTTCTATTGTTTGCAGGCGTCATTGTCAGGGAGAGTTACACACCAAGCGTAGTTCCTCTGATTGCCTTTGAAAACAAAAATGGTAAGATATTTCTATTCATTATTTTTTTTCTCTTCTTCTTGATATGTATAAATGTTGTTTTTCCTAAATTTTCTTAATCTTTTTTTTATTTTTCTCTCCCCCTATATCGACACTTTAGTCTATCTCAGTTCTTTTAGTGTGTTTTGTCTTTTCATGTTTTCAGCCTATTCTTACAGTTTTCATTTTCTATCTATCTATCTATCTATCTATCTATCTATCTATCTATCTATCTATCTATCTAGTGTCTATCTATCTATCTATCTATCTATCTATCTATCTATCATATCTATCTATCTATCTATCTATCTATCTATCTATCTCAGTGTGTTCATATCTATCTATCTATCTATCTATCTATCTATCTCAGTGTGTTCATATCTATCTATCTATCTATCTATCTATGTGTCTATCTATCTATCTAGTCTATTCTATCTATCTATCTATCTATCTATCTATCTATCTCAGTGTGTTCATATCTATCTATCTATCTATCTATCTATCTATCTATCTAGTGTGTCTATATCTATCTATCTATCTATCTATCTATCTATCTATCTATCCTATCTATCTATCTCAGTGTGTTCATATCTATCTATCTATCTATCTATCTATCTATCTATCTATCTATCTATCTCAGTGTGTTCATATCTATCTATCTATCTATCTATCTATCTATCTATCTATCTATCTATCTATCTATCTCAGTCTATTCATATCTATCTATCTATCTATCTATCTATCTATTCTATCTAGCTATCTATCTATCTATCTATCTATCTATCTATCTATCTATCTATCTCAGTGTGTTCATATCTATCTATCTATCTAGCTATCTATCTATCTATCTATCTATCTATCTATCTATCTATCTCAGTGTATTCATATCTATCTATCTATCTATCTATCTATCTATCTCTCTCTCTCTCTCTCTCTCTATATATATATATATATATATATATATATATATATATAATTTGTAAACGAGTTATTACGCGAGCTAGATTTTCTACCACGTGGTGTCTTCAGGAGATTTACAGATGAAAAATATTCAAAAAGTTCTATAATATAACTGTATTGAACATTTCTAGAGTATAATTGTTTTCAACACTTTTTAATACAAATGTGCACTGGTCTAATTTTATTATTACCAAAATTAAATAATCAATCAATCAATCAATCAATCAAATCTATCTATATATATATAGTTATAATGGACACAGACGTCTCCACTGAAAAATTAGAATCCCTTTTAAATAATGACAACACTTATATTCACACCACTGATCAAGCAGTAAACACTGAAATACAAAATTTTAACAAAACAGTCAAAACTATCAAAAAATTAAAAAATATGTATGTGTGTGTGTGTGTGTGTGTGTGTGCGTGTGTGAGACTCTATGTGTATTTTAGTAATTATCTATCTATCTATCTATCTATCTATCTATCTATATATATATATATATATATATATATTAGTCATTATCTATCTGTTTCTTTCTGTCTCCCTATCAGACTGTTTTATCTATCTATCTATCTATCTATCTATCTATCTATCTATCTATGTCGAACTTATTTTTTTCCTAGACATGCAGCTGATATTTGGGCATGACGACCGAATAGCAACAACAAAGAGATTTTGGGTATTGTTTTGGTGATTCACGTGCATCTAGCCACTGACCTACTCCCATACTGTTGTCAAAGAATATCCATTTCTCATCGCATGTAATGATTCGGTCCAAAAGTGGTTCATTTTCCCTGTTTGTACTTATACAATAAGATTACTCCACATTGTTTCATTGTAATCACTTTCATTGGGCTTATGAGCAACAATGTATTAAAAGAAAAATTATCTGAAAAACAAAATAAGTCAAGATTTTTTATATACTAACGAGGTTACTTCGTTAGAGGATCGGACCCACAACCAACAAAAAAAAAAAAAAAAAAAAAAGAAAAATGCGCCATTTCATGTTTAACGAGCTAATAAAAAACTCAGAATGATAGACATTTTTTTATTTTTATTTATTTTCTTGCAATTATTTATTTAACTTGTCTGCCTTCAACATCAATATTTAATGTCCTAGTGCCAGAACATTAACATTAAAGGATAGTAAGGGGTCCAAAATTATTTTTAGGTCGCAAGAGATAGATAGTGGTGGAGAGACATAATCCCCTACAACCTGAAGAGATACATGAAAAAGATATGATATTGATAACGTGGGACAATCTCCCCAGAGATGAAGGAGAAACGTCAAGCAACCAATATTTAGTTCTACAGAAGGATACAAAATGCAATGAGGAAGGAGGGCTTAGAGAATCTGATACTGACAGGTCAGATAGAGGGAAAGAGAGACAGGAGAAATCACCGAGTAACATACTTGATGGGCTTGAGCATGCGGATCGAAGAGCTGGTTTGGGTGGGGTAACGAGAGAAAGCGTGCTAAGAGCCACTAGAGATAGGAAAATGTGGAAGGCCATGATTGCCTACGTCCTGAAGGGACACGGCTCATAGACGAAGAAGAGAGAAAGATTCCCAGAACGGCTAAAATAACGGGCAGATAGTCTTTAATGGGATGTGCGTTGTGGTGCGATGGATATCGATTCGGAACGACAAATCGAGGTGCCGAGTTCGACTTCCAGTTCAATCTATTGCATTCACTTACGCAAGAATACCCTTGGGAAGCGTATTAATCCGTATTTTCCCTCCAGTTATGGGTTAAATAATAGGACAGATTGGGTTTTATAGCCTTGGCTGGTAACCAGTCTACCGCAGAAACTAATGGCAACTTACTGCGGGAAAATATTCTGCCCAGTCAGTCATGTCTCTTTTGAGACATGATCTCCCAAACCGTGTAACACGTATGGCACTTAACTGACTGACTCTTTAATGATGTTCCTCATAAAAGTGTAGGACAATTATATTGTTATATCTCCTTCGTTCGACTGGACAGAAGGTACCTTCATAACTTTTACAACGAGTGAACAGTTTTTTGGATTTTATTTTTTTGTTTGTTTGTTTGTTTCGTTTTTGTTTTTTGTTTTTTGATTTTTGTTTTTTTTTTTTGTTGGGTACACGATTGGAGCCTGTTAAGTGGTCGGTAGGACCAGTTGTGACATGCTGGTTGTGGGTGGCAGAAGAGAGTTCTACCGATGTTATATTATTTAACGCAATAAAGAAATAAAAAAAAAGACACCATTGAAATAGTAGATGGCACTTGAAGATAAAGAATTTTTAAAGTATCTTTTGCTGTCTTTGTTCATTGGATGTGGATGACAGTCGCTTTGGGCTTTGCCTTTCAAGTTTGGACTTGTTGACCGCTTCAGCTGATTTCAACGCCTAAATAAAGTCGGTTAGAACAATAGCTATATGTACCCCTAAATTTATATATATATATATATATATATATATATATATATATATATGTATGTATGTATGTATGTATGTATGTACGTATTAAAAAGTGACGAGAGGGAAAAGTGTACTTAGCCGAAGCGTTTCGTCTTCTGAGGGACTTTATCAAGGCAATCTGAGAATATGCATACACATACAAACACTTGTACATACACGCATATATATATATATATATATATATATATATATATATATATGTGTGTGTGTGTGTGTGTGTGTGTGTGTGTGTGTGTGTGTGTGTTTATTGGTATATTAGAAATAAACATACAGTGGAAGAAAGTCAGTCAGTCAGCTAACTACTCCATAAATCAACCCCGTAATATCGCGCATACACACACACGCATATATATATATATATATATATATATATATATATATATATATATATATATATATATATATATATATATATTAGAACATGTACAAAATTGAATATACATCCACAAAAATTTTGTACATCTTCTAAAATATAATTTGTAATAAATATTTACAGCTCTCTATATATATTATATATCGAGTACTGTTTTAAATTAATGTTTTGGACGTTGTAAAAACATTTTTCTTTGTTCCTTATTCACTCGGATATATATATATATATATATATATATATATATATATATTTTAACATATGTATATAACACATGCACTACTGCCCATGATTATGAGGCCACCCCAGTTTTTAAAAAAATGATGTATTTCATACTATTCTTTAATATTTACTGCCAGGTGAATAATTCCAAATGAAAATAAAATGGTTCTTTTGTTAATACTGCACAATAACATGTGCATCAAATAAACTGTTCTGATGTCCAGTCTTTGTGTTCTCTTCCCCATGCTAGTCTCTTCTTATTGGCTGGCCGAAGCAAAGGCTCCCCGGCTGCTTCGAGGTATTTTGCAAAGTAATAATAACAAAAACATCACTAAATGTTAAACAAGCTGAGCTATTATGTTAATAACTCGAGTGGAAAAATAACTGTTAAACTAATCCATGGTCCTGGAGCTAGGATTCTTTGGACGTTGGCACGAAAGACTAAAAAGTAATAGTTGTTTCCAGTTAAAGTGAAACCGTAGACTGAAAGAAAAATGAATGGATGTAAGTCAAATTTTGATTTCCTGGTATGGATATCAAATAAGTTTTTTTCGTCGTAAACTGAATTTTGAAGGCTAAATAAGTCCTCTGAGTAAATGGTATCATGGCTGAGACTAAGAACTACAATTATACCCACTTAGAGCCAAACCCGAAGGGGTGAAAAAATACAGACATACAGGCAGATAACCATACACACACACAAACATCTTGCCTTTTATATATATATATATATATATATATATATATATATATATGTATATATATTATCGATTTTCTGCACTATTGTAAGAACTGCAACCTTGAAACTTCTGAATATCGTTTTTTATGTCTTTGTCTATGAGTGTATCAAGTTTGATGAAAAATCGGACCACTCCTTCTATAAGCCGATTTTTTTTTTCGATTTTCGATTTTCAATATTTATCAGGGTACCTCGACACAAAACCTAGCTAAGAACACTCGCAGACGCTTATAGTAGTACAACTGTAAATTTTCAAGAAAATCGGTTCAGCCGTTTCGGTGCCTATAGGTAACGGACACACACACACACAGACACACATACACACGCACAGATACACACACACAGACAAAGTTCCATTTATAAATAAGTTTAGATTATTGTTCTATGTACTGTTTCATTTACTATTCTCTGTAGCGTTTAATAAAATTTGTCTTTTTATTATCTCTCTTTGTTATTCCATAAAGCGGCTAGACACATGCTTCTTAGGTAAGTAAACTCGCTGCTTTCCAGACCTAGCTATTAGTGTCAGATTTTCCAGGTCCTCTTTTCTCGTTACATATTCTGGAAATTGCAACTGTGTTGTATGGTGGAATGAAGAGATACACAGTGAAATGGAGATAAACTACTTTATTACCCGAGTGATACAACGAAGATATATATACAATGTTTACAGTCTTTCGCAGTAGTAGGTGTTACTTCACGAAAACCGTGATAATGACAACTCTCCGTGCTAAACGTACATTGCATTGCTCATGTGTTCAGTTCAGAATATTCTCACCACTCTTCTGTAGAATTACATTTCTGTCGCCTCAAGTTTCTTCTTCATCTATCAAGAGATTGCCCGACGTTCTCTGTTACAAGGGGGGTGATATTTTATAAGCGTTTAGTGCTCTTTTCTTTGTTTCAAATGAAAATTTCATTTTTTTTTTAATATTTGCCTAGCCTTTGGAATGTGACTCCGGATTTCTGTGTTAGGTTTTCCGCCATCTTTTAGAACATTTCCCGGATATTTAAATATTCCTGATTGTTTCCTTTCAACATCTCTAATTGCTCTTTCGCACTGACAACTATATATTCCATATTTGTTTTTATAACCATTTCACCCCAAGCAAGGCAGAACTGCCCCTGGTGCGCCAAAAAGAAAAGAAAAAGAACGGTACAGAATATGCCGAAGAAAGGTTGGCATTTTGATGGGATTTGGAGAGTTAGATGCGATTTAGGAATATAGAAGATGGCAACTGACGTTGCATTTAAACTTTTGTAGATTTTACCTATCATGGTAGCAAGAATGCGGAAAGTACGAGAAAAGAAACTAATAGAGTAGAAGTGGCAGTTACTTTTGACTATTTTGACGATAAAAGGGTGGGACCTTGGTGCCAATCTAGTAGCACAAGTAAATTCATCTGGTCGGAGTATCAGGGAAAGAAGCTCGTCAAAGCAGAAGCCGTCAAAATATTTGTAGAAAAGACAGAGGGAAACCACATCTCGTTGGTGAGAAAGTGACTGAAATCGAGATGACCGATTGCATTGCAGATCCTTCTTTGGATTTTGTAGAGAACCTCAAGAAGAATACCAGTAGCACCCGATATGGCAGCAGTATTCAATGCACAGACGAATGGTAGATTTATAAATATGCAAACCGGATTTTAACAAGTAAAACTTTCTGGCCAACAGAGTGATTTATTTATTTATTAGTCAGATTCCGTTGTATGTGCAAGAATTGCTTAATTTAATATTGGTTTTATTAAAGTAGGTAAATTACCTAATATATATCTATATGTAGTCTATCCTAGCAATAGATTTAGAACTTTGCGAAAACCCCATTGTCATCCCATCTGTTAAGAAATAAATAGTTCACGTATTTCAATTAATATTTACATTACAATGTAGACTGGATTTTTTAACCTAGACCTGTGAAATCAGTGAAGATCTACGAGAAAAATTAAGACATTATTTTAATATATTTTCCACGTAGATCAAAGTTTTCTGATATTTCAAGGACAACTTCATGTAACATTTCATTAAATGCCTTTGTGTAATCTATGAAACATAGGTATAGATCTTTCCTCTATTCTCTTATTTCAGCTGGTAGCACTTTATTTATCAGATTCGCATTTCTTATTCCAGTGTCTTGAAGAAGGCCATACAGTTCTTGATTTATTTTCGATCCTATTTTGTCCGGAGTCTTGTTCATTAGAATCATAAAGGTTAATCATGTGGCTCGTCATGCTGATTAACCGATTGAATTCGCAATCATTTGCATATAGTTTGTTTGGTAATGTTGTGAGAATTGATCTATAGTTCTTCCTGTTTTACGCCGCTGTCGTTTTAGGTTGTAAAAACTACTTAACAATCTCGCCTGTTCCTGCCATTAGTTCGCCTTCATTTTTCCAGCTGCTGACCTAATCTTGGATTCTAAGAGTACAGTTTCTTTCATGTCGCTTAAACTTATTCGTTGTCATAGAGGAATTATTCGAATATATATTCCATATACGTAGTTTCTTTTTTGATTTTATACATCCTACGGAAGCGCACGTTTTATGTCCTGTTGTTTCTTTTATCTTATTCTGCATTTTTTCTTCATTTGTGTTCTGCACTTTTTCCCTCTTTTTATATTTAATATTTCAGATGTTTTACTTCTGTGCCTTTATTGCGTTATCCGCCGTTTCTTTTGCATTAGATCGATCATATCAGTCAGTCAGTTAAGTGCCATACGTGATACACGCTTGGGCGATCATGTCTCGGAAGAGACATGACAGACTGGGTAGAAGCTTATCCCACAGTAGGTTGCCATTGCTTTCTGCGGTAGACTGGTTGCCGACCAAGGCTACAGAACCCAATCTGTCCTGTTATTTGACTCATAGCTAGAAAGGGAAGATATGTATTATATTATTATATAGTAATAAGTGGGGGATCAGTTTATTACTTCATAGCAATATAAAACTGATCCCGCACTTTATGCCCAGTAGAGGCCTTAATCATATGTTCAATTATTATATTCAGTCAGTCAGTTAAGTGCCATACGTGATACACGCTTGGGCGATCATGTCTCGAAAGAGACACGACAGACTGGGTAGAAGCTTATCCCGCAGTAGGTTGCCATTGCTTTCTGCGGTAGACTGGTTGCCGACCAAGGCTACAGAACCCAATCTGTCCTGTTATTTAACCCATAACTGGAAGTAAGAGACGGATCATATCACGTGTCATTAATTCTTTTCGTCCATTTTCTTTATTCACTTGTGAGGATTATTTTACTGTGGTCTCTATGTATCCCTTAAGGGACTCAACTTTGAGTTCATGACTTAAATATATTTTTTGTATCGCTCTAGAGATCATCGTACTGCAGTTTAAGCATTGCTTTGGTTTTGTTCAATTTTGTAATTTATCCTTAATTTGCATGATCTCTCCTACAGTTTTAATGTGCAAAGCTGCATTTCTATCTCGGATGTTTATGCTGAGTTAGTTAAATGCCTCCTGTTGGCGTCTTGGGTGGTCTTCAATTCTGATGTTGGTTTTTGATTTGTTAATTAATTATTGAATTAATTAATTCCCCATTGGCTGTGTACCAATGAACCCATTTTTACAGTTTTTTGGGTGGCCGTGTGAATCGAGTTACCATAACAACGAATCGAGTTACCATAACAACGGGATGTTATTTTTTACTTTTTATAGTTTAAAAGAGTTTTTTGAAGTTAAATATTAACGGTTTATTAGTTGGGTAACATGGCATTGACGTGTCAAACTAATAAACTGTTAATATTTAACGATATTTAATGATTTCTAATCATTAATCGGAAGAATCTTTTGTTAAGGACAGAAAAACGAAATAGACAGAAAAAAAACATAGGTTATTTATATAGACACATAAAACCAATATCAGATTTATTATGTGTGCTAATGCTTTCACAATAAAAGAAAATGTAAATATCAAGAGACCAATGTTGTTAAAATGTTCAGGATAACAATATGGCTGAGCACGTTTCCCGTTGATGACTGTCTGTTGGGATAGTTAGTTAATCCCTGTTGAACCTTTAAAACTCTATAAATTAAGCCCATAGCTTATATATATATATATATATATATATATATATATATATATATATATATAACAATCACGTCATCACAGACATTTACCACAAACCCACGGATACCCAACAATAGCTCTAAGAGTCACCATCCAAAAAGCTGTTTAAAATCCATCCCCTACTCCCTAGCACGATGAATTTGCACTATAGTAAAAACCCTTCGTAAAATACTCCTAGAAGAACTACGAAAAACATTACAAATAAGATGATACCCCACCCCACTAATGAACAAGGGTTTCCAACTAACAGAAAAATACCATTAGAATCCCTCCGGAATCCAAGAAAACAACACGAAAAACATGAAAAAGCAGAAAACATTCTAGCATACGTTTCAACACACAACAAAAACAATCCAGAAATATTCACAAAGATCAAAACACCCATAGAATTACTCAACAATAATGGAAAAAATAAAAGCAATCTTAAACACAACCAAAATAACAGCAAACGCCATCCCCAAAATTTAAAAGAGATCCTAACCTCATCGAAATTCGAACAACACACAACACGGGGAGATCACAAAATGCCACACAAAAAGATGTGGAGTATGCAACATAATAATAGAAGGAAAATACTTCCAGTTTAAAAACACAACTACATTTGAAATAAAATCGAACCTGACCTGCAACTCGAAAAATGTAGTTTACGCTCTAAAATGCGACAAATGCGCAAAGATATACGTGGGCGCGATACAATGCTTGAATAATAGAATATCCTTTCATAAAAGCAATATAAGATTATCATACAACAGGAAACTATATGTCTCCCAAAATATGCATGAATGTAGTGATGGCAATTTCAAAGTTGCACCTATTTATCAAAATACAGACTACGAAATATTAATAATGCAGGAAGAAATATTCATAAAAAAATACAAGCCTTCACTCAACAAAAGGACATGAAAAACACACACACACCGAAAAATATAGACACACACATACATACACAAACACACACACACACGCTCATTCAAAAGACAAAAAACACGCACACCCAAAAAAACACAGACACACACATACATACACACACACACGCATATGCATATATACCAAATTCAAATGATGATCCCAAACAATAAAAAAAAATAATTAAAATAATTCTTTAAAATAATTCTAAAAAATAAAGACGAAATCAAGGAGCGATCACATACACGCACACACACACACACACACACACACACACACACACACACACACACACACACACACACACCAAATTCAAAACACCGTCGAAGCAATAAAAAACAACCAACTGACAGATGAAAAGGCATGTAAATAAACAAAGGCACCTAGAAGATAATCTTTAAGTACTAAAGAGAGAAATCCCAGACCAAAATCATTTCAAATTGGGATAAGCACTTGATTCATGCATTTATTCATTTATTTATTTGTTTATCCATCTATGCACGTGCTGATGTGAGAAAACACAGACTATTCAACACGCCAACATTTGATTTATTGGATTTACTTTTTCTTTTTTTTTTACTTCACTGATTTTATTTCTTTCTTTATTCTTTATTTTATATTAATTTTCCACTTACCAAAATATAAACAAGAACCTGGCCCTCAGGAAACAAAAGAAACTCGGCATGTAAAGCCACAAATTTATCGCCTGAAGAGAGTCAATCTTAGACTCGAAACACGTGTAGCGTCACAAATACCATTATGAACACTTAAAATATCATCATATATATAATATCTTTATACTACATTAAATATACACTTTAAACTAAACGTTCACTGCCTCTCACACTCTTTATTCTATACCAATTTCTCTCGTTGGAACAACCCTATTTCCTTTTCTTATACATACACACACACACACACATATATATATATATATATACATATGTGTGTGTGTGTGTGTGTGTGTGTGTGTGTGTGTGTGTGTGCACATACACCCTATTTCTGATATTCAGCACTTTTACCCATAAACATTGCATACATTAAAAGTGATATATATATATATATATATATATATATATATATATATATATATATACGAGCATTAGAGCTATATACATGAGTGATATATATATATATATATATATATATATATATCACATGTATATAGCTCTAATGCTCGTGTGTGCGTGTATGTGCACATAAATATTTGCTCAAAATTTGTTTCAAATTATGCCGTATTAATTCATATTAAAAAAAATAACAGAAATTTCACTGAATTATATATATGAGGACAAATGTCGACTGCCGTTAGACGGCAGTGAACCCAATTCAACAGACGATTAAACACGCATATATTTATTCCTAAGAGAAAACGCTTTGTATATGGCTGCCATAAGACGATCGTTAAAAGAAACTCTTCTTTGCTTGTTTGACTCTCAACTCTTGGTATTTAGCAAGGCTCAACTCTATAGCTGAATAGGCTACCCATTCAAACTACAATCTGAGTGGATATCTCAGTTGGTATGATGCACAACCCAGCAATAGATGGAAATGCATTGTCCATTTTTGTCATTTTTTTAATGGGCACCCTGTAAGAATCAAACTCACTATTCAATTTTAAAGGTTAACCCGAATTGCTACACTTAACCATTAATTCACGCCTATTTACTTTGGTTGGTTGATTTTACATGTCAACCCTTGCTGGCTTATTTAATGTCGCATTTTGTATGGGGCACTGAGTGCAAATCAAACTCACTATTCAGTACTAATGGCCAACCAGACCAACCTCGTTAACCATTACCCACGCCGAGGAGCCTATTTCGTTTTACGATATATCAACCATTATTGGATTATTTAATGTTGAAGGTTCTATGGAACAACGAGTGTGAATCAAACTCAATGTTCAATCAGTCTAGTCTCGTCAACCGTTACCACACACCGCGTACCTAGTTGATTTTATGAAATATGAACCACTATTGGATTAAATAGTTTCTATTTTCGTATCGAGCATCTAGTGAGGATCTAACCAACGTTCAGTATTAATGGTCAATCGGAATAGTCTCGTTAATCAATACCCCACGACAAGGCAACCTATAAAGAGAAAAGCAAGAATAAAAATGATCAGCGATACGGTCTTAAGAGGTCAACCATTATGTTATCGGACCTACCATTAAGTTTCTGCTGATTTATGAGGCTCACCATTAAGTTTCCACAGATTATAAGGCTCATCATAAAGTTTCCACAGAATATGAGGCCCATCATTAAGTTCCATTAAGTTTCTACAGTTTATGAGGCCCACTATTAAGTTTCTACAGTTTATGAGGCCCGCCATTAAGTTTCTATTGATGTTTGAGGACCACCGTGAATTTTCTGTCTCCAGCTATATCGTGTTGAATACACCGGTTCCCGTCCGATCACCGAAGTTAAGCAACATCAAGCCTGGGCAGTACTTAAATGGGTGACCATTTGGGAATACCAGGTTCTGTAAACGTAAGAACCAAGAATAGTTCACCGGCCCTCGAAGTTTGGGGGTTAGGGTGCAGGGCTAATAATCCTGCCCCGTAAAAATCAGTTTGTTACAGAAACAGCAACAAAAAGTTACTGCCCTATGCACCATTGGGTGTGATGGATAAATGATGATGCTGATGATGATGATTAAGCTTCTACTGATGTATGTAGCCCATCAATACGTTTCTACGGTTTATGAGGCCCATCAATAAGTTTCTATTTTCTTGACTGAAATTGCTATCGTACTTTCAAGTGAAGAAAAGAACATTGTAATACAGTTCTTTTTGAAAAGCACTTTGTGTGACTTTTGGTAATCATTTCTCCGAAAAGGAAGGCAATAAAGCCACTAATACCCAAGGAGGGGTTACTGGGTGTTATAGAATATGAGAAAAAACATAGTCAAGAAGAGAGAACAATAAAAGAATAGGAATTAAGAAGACAGAAGATAACGATTGACATTCTATTCAAATTAGATAATTAAATTTGACTGGAAAGCAAGAAATCGGAAAAGGGTTCTACAAGCGAGAAATGAAGTTGAATAAATTATTAGCATACAATTTAAGTTTGCATCGAGACATTTCAATTGTATACAGATGAGACCTAACTGCCAGTCTAGTACTACGCTTAAATTCATAAGGGCTAAATACCACAGAGCAAAGTTTATCAGAACAATTACCATGGAAGTATTTATAGAAAAAGCACAAGGAACTACGTTACGGCGGTGAGAAAGTGACTGAAGACGAAATGCCAGGTCACGATTGATAACATTGCATATTCTTCTTTTGATTTTATTAGTGATTTCTAAATATATAACAAAGACACCAGAGCAGATGTGGCAGTAATATTCAAAGTAAAGACGAATAGTAGACTTTAACATATGTAAGATTGATTAGGGCAAGAAAAATGATCTAACACGATACAGTGAACCAACATTCCTAGCAGCCAACCTGGTAATTGATTAAATATAATATTTCCATTTCATGTCATGAGAACATATTAGTCCGCGAAGGCGCAATGCATCACTCTCATGGAGATTGACATCAGTCATGGAAAGCAAAAACGGTTCTATATACGATTAAAATAGAGAACGATTTGGTTTTGGAAACGTTAAAATTAACAAGCTATTCTTTGTCCCTGTTTACAATCGATTGTATTTCATCTTTTATGTCAGCTGCTAATTTGACGTTATCGAACCGATGAGATTTACTATTAAGACGGGAATAAATAGCTGTTAGCACTAAAGAGATAGTGATGAAGCAGCGTAACGTTTATGACCTCTGAGTACCAACTGTCTTGATTCAGGTACTCATTTTGACGCTGGGCCTACTTTGTCATGCGTAGGTATAGCTTAAAAGACCGCGCACATTTCGGTAAACTGCAAGTTTCAGTTTCACCAAGTAATTTTTTTGGCAGACTGCATACTACAGTATCTCTATGCACTGCACAAGAATCTACGCACCTTGTTAAAATACGCTTTAAATGTAAAAAATGAAACAACTTTCGGCGGACCTGAAGGAGACTACCACCACCTTTAAATTTGTTGTTTTTCAATTTTTTTTTTTTACTTTTTTACGTGCAATCTTATTGATTTCACCTTAAACTTTCCGACTGACAAGAAAAATTTTTTAAAATTTCAATATTTAAACAATTTTAGTGGGGGCTATTTTTCATACAACTTTATAGTAAATGCAATATCTATTTTCGAACCACTCACCGGTACGACATTACCACCACCTGTAAATTTGTTGATTATCATTTTTCTTCTACTTTTTTCCCGTGCAATTTGTAAAAATTTCAACATTTAAAAAAATTGGAAGGGGTCTCAGTTTTTCATACATCCTTATAGTAAATCGATCCTGTGCAATTAACTTTTTTGCTTGTGCGTAATCAACAACTGTATCCTTTGAGAAATTTTTGAATAAAGCCATTCTTGGAGATTCCGAGGAAGATGCCATCGTAAGAACTGAAGAAAACTTGAAAAAGACAAAAACAAGAGCAATAACTCACCCCCCCCCCCCCACCAAAAAAAAAAACCCAAAACAAAGCGACCCCAATGCGACTGGTTCCAAAATGGAGGATCGATTTACTATAACGTTGTATGAGAAAGTGAGAACCCCTAAAATTGTTTAAATATTGAAATTTTTTCTAATTTTTTTTTTTTTTTTGATAATCGGAAACTCTGTGTAATAACTGATAAGAATGCGCTGAAAAAAATTAAAAAAAATTTGAAAAACAACAAATTTAAAGGCGGTGGAATTCTTCTTCAGGTTCGCCTGAATTTCAATTCATACGACTCCTGTAAAAGCCTGCCTTCTTTCACTTTTACCATATTCTTTTATCTAGTATCATTTAAAATCCTGTACAGCTCCATTTAGTAGGATGTGCGTTGTGGTACAGTGGATATCGGCTCGGAACGAGACTCTGGAGGAGCCGAGTTCGAATTCCTAGTTGAATCCATTGTATTCACTTACGCGCAAATACCCTTGGGAAAGGAATTAACCAATTTACCACAGTAAAGCAATAGCAGCCTACTGCGGGATAATCATCTGCCCAGTCAGTCATGTCTCGAAAGAGACATGATTGCCCAAGTGTGTATCACATATGGCACTTAACTGACAGCTCTGCTTTTTCAACAAAAATATAATAAATCATATGTGAAAATTTCAAGCCTTCGTTAAAGCAGGAATTAGTTGCCGTCCGTCGTGGTTGAATGGTTATTTTGTTCCTTGGCTAGTATAGATAGTCATGGGGTAGTGTATTTTTTCAACACTAAATTCATTGGCGATCCAGGAAAATATATTAGTTGATATGACTGGCGACAGGACTGGAGAGCTGAAGCCCGAAAACATCAGTGCTAAACTATCAGAAGCATTCGAGATTAGATCTCGAATTCAATTTACTGACTTCGCTTTTCATGTTGCCATTTTGTTTTTGATGAAGACACCATTCCGCGAAACGAGCTCGAATTTATATCTCTCTGCTCTCTATACCACTATACTACTGTTTCATTTTTTTTTTTTTTTTTTTTGTTTACTTCAGGGTGCACTTGTAGAATAGCTAAAACTCTGGGGCACACTTTAAATTTTTATAATGAAAACTTAGTCATGAATATAAAAAATATGCAGTTCCGAAACAGGATGTAGTGCAGTGGATATCGGCTTGGAACGAGAAATCGGGAGCCGCGTTCGAATTCCAGCTGAATTCCTTGCATTCACTTACTCGCAAATACCCTTGGGAAAGGTATTAATCTGTTTTTTCCTTCCAGTTATTTGTTAATCAACAGGACAGATTGGATTCTATAGCAATGGGTGGTAACCAATCTCGAAGAGACATGATCACCCAAGCGAGTATCATGTATGGCACTTAATTGATTGACTAATTCCCAAACAAGATTAGCGGTACAGATTTCATTTTAAGGGATTTATGAAGATTTTTTTTTCATTTTTAAAGAGAGGCCAAGAGTGATTGATTATAATCTTTGGAGGAACGCAAAGGGGAAAGTGTTATCCAATCCACTCCGTTTTATAGATTTAAAAATTTAACATTTACTTTAAAATATCAAATGACAAAGATTTAACTTAGACATTGAAGCCTTGTGCTTGTTGTCTCTAGCTTTTTATAAATAAAGATATTTTTAAATAAAAATCATAAATGAATTACTCTTCTGTTAAGTTAGGGCGCACCAGACTACATTTCAGGGCGCAATATTGCGGCCGGGCGGCACCGGTTAAGAAACGATGCCCTATGCTATCATAAGATATCTTGATGAATAAGCTTCGTTACTGGTATGCCACAAATGCTGAAGTATAAGTGAATGATCCATTTGGGCAAGCATCACTCTTCGACAATTAGTTTACTTGTCCAGACAGTAGAAAAAATTGTGAGCATGATTGTTCTGTGGTTGGATCTCGTTTAAGTTCGTTGTGGAAGGCTTTAAAAAAAAAAAAAAAAAAAAAAAGAACTCGACCTACCACCAATTCAAACCGTGAAGAAAAGGAAAGAAATCATTCCAGTATTCTTCCCAAAAACCCTCACTTATCCTAGTGGATCATTTAGACCTCACGTTCGAGAGTGTTGGTCTCGGTACCTGCGTCCCGCTTAGACATGATGCTTCTAACGCATGAGAAGGTTCTGTCTGATTCCTCGGTAAGGAATTTTCTGTTTAATCCTTCCCCCTCATTTACAACAGCCTTATTCAGTAACCCACTACCTTGAGGGGTTCTCAGACCTTGTATTGAGTGTACAAATATAGTTAAAAAATTATTGGCTTGCAAAGTGCAACCATCATATTTCTTTTGCTTGCCATTTCTTGCGTTGAAATTTATCAAACTTTACAATAGGCCAATAGAATATCACCAAGTGAAGTTTGACATCATGTGCGGATTCTGGAATGGATATCGTCTCGGAACGAGAAATGAGAGAGCCGAGGTTGAATTTCAATTGGATTAATTACAATCACTAATGCTCAAATGATACAAAAAAGCTACCAACCCATTTCCTTCCTCCAACTATGGGTTAAATAGTAGTACTTGTATGTGAAAAAAAAATCATTCTTATTCCCAAAAAGTTGTTAATACAACACCGGTTTCTATACATTCACCGAAGTTAAGCAACGCCGAGCCTGGTCACTACCTAGATGGGTCACCGTTTGGGAATACCAGTTGCTGTAAACTTGGGCGTGCGGATTGGGTAATGGATTATAGCCCGGAATTGTTAATCGGGAAGAAGAGTTTGAACTCATGTTAGTTTTGGTATATTCAGTTACACGCAAATACTCTTAGGAAAAGTATAAATCCACCTTTTCTCCCCAGTTATAGGTTAATTAGTAAGACTTGTATTTCTAAACAATTACTGTCTCGAAAAATAATTCTTTCAATCTAGAAATAGTTACTGACATTAAATAAATGGCAACGAGTTCATAAGTCGTAGAAAACAAATCAATGAATCAAGAAAGGAACGCCATGCCAAGTGCAATATTCTCTTTGTAGGATACTGGTAAGGAGGAGCTTCCACTCACCTGCAAAGTGTTGATAAGCCGTAGAAAATGAATCAACCAACCAACCAACACAATGGGGAGATAAGCTGTCAAAAAATAAAAAAAAACAAATGCAAAAACAAATCAATGAGTGGAAATTTCAACAATCGTAATTAAAAAAAATTAACCATCACTCTATTTGAGTTACCTTCGATTTAAATTTCTAGAGTTCTGTCTCAGGTTTCTCGGTTTTTATTATTTGGACATGTGCGTTGTGGTGCAGTGGCTATCGGCTCGGACTGAGAAATCGAAGAGCCGAGTTCGAATTTCAGTTGAATTCGCTGCATTCACTAACGCACAAATACCGTTGGAAAAGGTATGAATCCGTCTCTTCCCTCCAGTTATGGGTTAAATAACAGGACAAATTGGTTTCTATAGCCTTGGATGACAACCAGTCTATCGCAGAAAGTAATGGCAACCTACTGCGGGATAATCTTCTGCCCAGTCAGTCATATCTCTTTCGAGACATGACCGCCCAAGCGTGTATCACTTATGGCACTTAACTGACTGATTGAATATAATAGTTGGAAATATGATTAAGGCTTCTATTGGCCATAAAGTGGGGGAACGGTTTTATATTGTTTATATTGTTGTAAAGTAATAAACTGATCCCCCATTAATTACTACTTAATAATAATATACATCTCTTCGCCCTGTAGATATCAGTGAAATAATAGGACAGATTGTGTTCTATAGTCTTGGATGACAACCAGTCTATCGCAGAAAGTAATGGCAACCTACTGCGGGATAATCTTCTGCCCAGTCAGTCATATCTCTTTCGAGACATGATCGCCTAAGCGTGTATCACTTACGGCACTTAACTGACTGATTGAATATAATAGTTGGAAATATGATTAAGGCTTCTATTGGCCATAAAGTGGGGGAACGGTTTTATATTGTTATAAAGTAATAAACTGATCCCCCATTAATTACTACTTAATAATAATATACATCTCTTCGCCCTGTAGATATCAGTGAAATAATAGGACAGATTGTGTTCTATAGTCTTGGATGACAACCAGTCTATCGCAGAAAGTAATGGCAACCTACTGCGGGATAATCTTCTGCCCAGTCAGTCATGTCTATTTCGAGACATGATCGCCTAAGCGGGTATCAAGCATGGAATTTAACTGACTGAATCAGAGATGTAAGCACTCAAAAACCTAAAAAATACACGATACAAATGAACGAAATATGATATAAGAACGCTATAAATTGGTACACGATAAAATAGTACTAAAAATAATGTGGTACTAATACTAGAGATAAAATAATACTATAGGATCATATAATACTACACAATTCATTCATGTTTCTTTTAGTTTGTTTCATCTTTAACGTTTACTTAAACGCTACAAGAACATCTAATTCTCGTAAAGATGGCGGAAGATAACAGTAATGATATCCCAGGGGCAGGAGGGTGCGTTGCTGCTACATAAAATAAAGCCAAAGCAGTACTAGCAGGATCAGGTATCATTACAGCAGGACTAGTACCCCTTACGTCATCTACCGTCGTCATATCGCACTAATGCCTCATTTTCATACGACCGCTCTCCTCCTACAGGCTGCTAAAGCTGGCATATCTACCGATGCAAGAATGAGGCAAAAACGAAGCGAGAACGGGACAATCTCTTAACAGTAATCTTTGTGATGTGATACAGCCGATATTTTTTTTAATTCTTGTACATGACCGCGTTGTGGTGCAGTGGATATCGGCTCGGAACGAGAAATCGGGAAGCCGAGATCGAATTCCAGTTGAATTCATTGTTGTATTCCAGTTGAATTCACTGACGCGCAAATACCCTTGAGAAAGGTATTAATCCGTCTCTTTTTTCCAGTTATGGGTTAAATAACAGGACAGATTGGGTTCTGTATCCTTGACAACCTACTGGGGGATAATCTTCTGCCCAATCAGTCATGTCTCTTTTGAGACATGATCACCCAAGCGTGTATCACGTATGGCACTTAACTGACTGAGTTTCTGAAAGGATTTTTCGGTTGCTGATATGATGTGTTATCCCCCGTGGGGATTTTCACATCGAAATGGTCATTCAACATCATTGAATTAATCCTTTATTAATTTATATTTTCTCTGTAATATTTTATTACATGGAGCTCTCTTCCTGTATCATTTTTTTAATATTAAAATAAAATTTTTAATATTAATTAGGATCGGGTTTTTGGAATTTACCTTCCTGCTTTTTTCACTTGGATTAAAGCATCTGATTTAAAATATATATATATATATATTCCTTCTATCGTGGGTGAATATATGGTTGTTTTGCTTTCATTGCTGTTAAAAATTAAAAATACAACAAAACAGTAAATGAAATCGGTTGCTTACGCAAATATAAACGCAGAGATAACAAGCAATCATGACCGAAACATTTTAGATTGACAAAATGTGTGGACAAAGAAAACAACACAACATCTTGATTGCCGGCTTAAGACCTCTGCTGATCACAATGCGGTGTCAATATCTATCTATATACATGGTGTCCATAAAGACCGTGTGCACTTTAAAAAATTTATAACTTTATTTGTATTTGTAAAAGAAATAATCTGTAAAAAATATTATAAAGTTTAATGTACCTCGTTTTAAGTATAGTTATCGAATAATTCCTTACCACAAATTTTGCAACAATTTTTAGATAAGTAAAACAAATATGAACTGCAAAATCGTATTACCTTTTGTATTGCTAACGATGGAGGACGTGTGAAAACTTAAATAAAATTTTAATAAAACCTTAAAAATATAGATTTACTTCTTTCTAATCCTTTTTACAAATTATTTCTATCGCAAATACAAATAAAGTTATAATTTTTTAAAGTGCACACAAACTTTATGGACACCCTATAATTAAATTTGTTTTTTTAATTAAAATTAACATATTTTACATTGCTAATTATTCTTAATTAAAAACAAATTTAATTATATTACGCTCTACAATATTTGTTGTATTGAACACTTTTATAAAAAAAAAAAATTAAATTCCGGAGAAATCGGAATTGTAAAATTTTTTTGTTCTCTTCACACACACACACACACACACACACACACACACACACACACACACACACGCGCACACACACATAGTTACTCTTCAGAGGCTTTTGTTTCTTATGAAGCTCCAAGGAGAAGCAAGGCTCCTGAGCAGTGAAGAAATCCCAATAAAGCCTTTACGAAAGGAAGTCGGCTTAACTCTGCTCAGTTTAGTAATAAACTTCTCCATATTAATTCTATTAATGCTCTAGCTCAATATTGAGCACTTTATGACAAGAAACCTAATTGGAAAAATGCCTTTCTACCAGGAAACCACCGAATAGACTGTGATCTTGACACTAAGCATCATCACAGCTATCCACTATATATATATATATAATAAATAACTTAAAGAGCCAACAAACCTACCAAGGCCAACCTTCCCTTAAAATCCGGTTAGGTGAAACCTTGGTAGGTTTGTTGGCTCTTTAGGTTATTTACTTTATCTGCTCTGCTTACGTATTGAGCACTGTTTTTTTTATAGATTACTCGTCTCAGGTTTTTTGTTTGGAGGGGGGCTACGTACTTTGACTGATGTTCACGTGCTTAGCTGTTTCTTTTTTTACAACCATTTTTTACTTCCGCGTATATAATCGGAGGGTTTTTCGAAACGAGTATAGTGAATAAGGAACGAAGAAAATATTAACAACGTTCAAAAGATGAATGTAAAACAGTGGACACTATAGAGATAGAGCAATGAAGACTTATTATAAATTATAGTTTAGAACATATACAAATTACAATCTACTACAAAATTGTACATTTTGTTTCGATATCGTCCTTTCAATGTTTAAACAAAATGTACACTTTGTAGAAGTAATTTGTACATGTTCTAAACTATAATTTAAATATGTGTGTGTGTGTGTGTGTGTGTGTGTGTGTGTGTGTGTGTGTGTGTGTGTGTGTGTGTGTGGGTGTTAAGTCAGCAAGAATTATTTTAAGCAAGATTTGTTGAACAATTGTGACAAGGTCTGTCCTTCCAATAATGTTATTAATAGTTATTTGTAAAGTTTTACAAATTCCTATTGTTTTTATCAGAATTAAAATTGCTCAACTTTGCCAAATCCTTTTTTGTTTTTCATAAAGAGACTAAATACGCAATTCTTGATAACGATTGCAGTGACAATCGAAAGTAGTCGGATTCCAAACAAAGATTGGATTTTACTCATATATATATATATATATATATATATATATATATATATATATATATATATATATATATAAGTGGGTTTTTTTTTTCAAATAAATTTTTTTACAACTTTTGACTAAGTTGTTATATATATATGTTATATATATATATATAAGGCGCTAATTCGTCAAGTAGTTTTTACAGATATGTTTCCCACAGAAAATAATTCGAAACATAAGTCTATCGAAATAGTTGTCAACACCACATAAAAACACCATATCCGCGTTAAAAATGCTTTTCTGCGATATTTTAAACTACGAGTACTAATTAAATATTAAGAGATTTACAATGTAGCTGAGAAATTTGTAAATAATTGATTTTTAGCGATTTCAAAAATAATCTTTCCAATGAAATTAAATTTGTTACGAAATACAGTAAAGTATTTTGCTTATTAGAAATATTAAAATTCATCTGTTAGTTTGAAATTAAAAATAATATAAATGCTTCAAGATTTACATTTTTAAAACTTAAGTATAGGTTTTGTATATATTTATACATATCATAATATATATATATAAGCGATACTATAGGTTTAAAATATATATATATATATATATATATATATGTGTGGTTTAAACAACATATATATTAAGCTACATATATATAAGCAGCATATATATATGTGAGACAACATATATATATGTTAAGCAACATAATATATATATATATATATATTTATATATTAGCTTCGAAACCCAAAAAGTTTTGTGCAGTGATACTATGAATTTATAAACCATTGTAACAACCATTACAGTATATTTTATATACTATAGTCATCCGCAGACAGATCCGTTTCGCAGTATCACAGCTCATCAGTACGGTTAGACTCCGATTGCTTTTTAACCCAGGATTGAAACCTGACCGAATTGGCGTCAGTCGGCGATTCTACCTCTGGGCTACGAGCGTTCTGAATAAGAAGGCAGACTTTTTAGCGCGTATATCATTATACACGCCCAATAGCCACGTGCTCTAATTCATTATTGAATGAGCGATGCGTATATGCCAGAGTAGCTACTGTTTTCAAAGTCTTCCATTCTTCCAAAGTGCTCAGTCAGGTTGTGAGAGCGTAAATACTATAGTATATATATATATATATATATAATCGTGTCACCCCAAGCAAGGCATTCCACTGCCACTATAGCGCAGGGGGTTACATAGAGGGATTGGGTATAGGAAATGTCAGAAGGAGGGTGATAGACGACTTAGGATGTACATAGGGAGAGAGTTGGAGAGAGTGGGTGTGAGTTAGTGTGTTAGGAGGTGTCTATTGACCTTACATTTAAACTCCTGGAGGTTGTAGCCGTCGGGTAAGCAAGCATGCGGTAGGGAATTCCACAGGCGGGAAGTGCGAGGAAAGAAGCTGTTGGAGTAGAAATTGCGGTTACATTTTATCGGTTTCACTGTAAAAGGGTGGGGCCTAGTTGCCAATCTAGTATCTCGTGCAAACTCACACCTAGGGGGCACCAGTGATTTAAGTTCGTCAGAGCAGAAGCCATGAAAGTATTTATAGAAGAGGCACAGGGAAGTCACGTCACGCCGGTGAGAGAGAGACTGCAGGCGGTCAGCCAAGTCGGTATCAATCACATTACAGATTCTTCGCAGTATTTTGTCAAGAACCCCGAGGAGAATAGAAGGGGCACCCGACCAGATGTGGTTACAACGTTACAATGAGTTTATCAGTTTAATAGAGCAAGATTCATACCGATACTGTTTCGTGAGGACACCGTTATGATGGTCTCACTCCTCAGGGCTGTTTATATATATATATATATATATATATTCATTTGAAAACGTGTTATATTACGCAACCTTGGTTTCTACCATTTGGTGCCTTCAGGCGATTTACAGTACCAAAATTAAGCAACATATATGTATATATATTAAGTTAAGCACTATATATATATATATATATATATATATATATATATATATATATAGGTTGCTTAACTTTGGTAATCAAACAAGAATCGGTGAGCGTACGTTGTGTGTAGCTTACGTTCCAACTCACGTTGAAACTTCAGTTATTGTTTGATCAGCAGTGTTGATCCCGGTCAGAACTTAGAGGACCTGTTGGAAATTGGGAACACCGATTTTGTGAGCCAAAACCAGATTGCGAATGAGCTAGCAACTTCATCGCTTAAAATCTTACTTCCTATGGAAACCTTAGCAGCAAATCTGACTGTGGTTGAGAACTGTGACCTCATACTCTTCAGTTGAGTCATTAAAGTAGGAAGAGAAGGAGGAGGAATGCACTAACTAACGTCATGTATATATGTGTGGATCTAAGTCTGTATGTTAGCATGCATTTAACTGTATATTAAATGGGTACCATAAAATACATATATTTTATAAATATTACAAACATATATGTTCTTGTGTAGGACCTGCTTATAGTTATAAAAAAATATAAGCGTTATTTTTCAGCCATCTTTAAGTTTAATGTTTTTTATTTTATTATATTTTGTTTATCAATATGAAACTAAATTCCAGCGACGAATTAATTTTCAACATATTTAGGTCTACCTGCTACCACAGCGCAGATTTTTTTTTTTTTTTTTTTTTTTACAACCAGACCCCAACAAACGAATCTCTGTAATACTTCCGTCTATATAACGTTACGCATGGAAGAAATGTATCCCTGCCAGGAGGGTGCATGCTCAGCACATTAATGTTGACTTAAGGCGCGCCCTTGTACACACACACACACACACACACACACACACACATACACACACACACACACTAACATACACACACATTCACAGGGGACATGCAAAAGACAGAAAACGAGAGAGAAAAAAAAGAGAGCATATTTTATCCCTACAAATATATATATATATAATTACATTTCTGTTTATAAAAGCGTCTTTTTTATAACACCAACAGGCTTCAAAATGTAAACTTCTTTTGAATCTAAGTTCCCAAATGTTATTTTGATGTCAAGGATTCATCTTGTAATATATATATATATATATATATATTGTGTGTGTGTGTGTGTGTGTGTGTGTGTGTGTGTGTGTGTGTGTGTGTGTCAGTGTGTGCATGTGTGTGTGTGGGTGCCCGATGCGATCTAGTTTTATTTTTACACATGACGTCACTTTGGAGTAATTTGGATGCCAGTGCTATAGAAAGATACCGAAAAGTAGTCAACAAACCTTGTCTACCACACAAACAACACCTGGTTCTTGATAAGAACTGAGGCAGTCAAGAGAACTTGAAAAGAAAAAAAAAGGAGCAAAACATCAACTTCGAATTTTGATCTCGATATAGATTTTACCCGCCAATTTGAAAAACATAAAAATTAAAATTAAACTGATCAACTCTGTTGGTTAAACTAACACAACTTGTTTCGGTGAATTATTGATCAGTAAATGCTCCTTTCGCACACACACACACACACACACACACACACACACACACATATATATATATATATATATATATATATATATATATTTTAATCGTATCACCCCTAGCAAGGCGGTAACGCCACTGATGTTCAGGGGGCTACATAAGTGTAAAAAGATTAGATAGGAGAGATGAAGAGAGTGAAGAGAAAGACGAAGCAGTTAGAAAGGAGCAAGAGAAAGATGGGAATACAGGAGTGATGACAGTTGCAAAGGTGGAGAGAAAGGAAAATATATACAGGTTGGTGAAGAAAGAACTAGAGTCAAGTGGTCAAGAGATGAGTATTGACATTGCATTTAAATTCCTGGAGGTTGTAGCCGTCAGGAAAGCAAGGATATGGAAGCGAGTTCCAAAGGCAGGAAGTGCGAGAAAAGAAGCTGAATGAGTAGAATTGTCGTCTGCATTTGGTTGATCTAACTGTGAATGGGTGAGACCCAATTGCCAGTCTGGTTAAACATATATTGTTAAATATAACAGACAATGAATGTCTATTATGTTTAATCAGCCGTTCTAAACATCGTATTTTGGCTTTAATTTTAGGTGAAAATAAAGACAAAAATTCTCCAACATTTGGATATTTTTTAGTTATGCTGATTCTAAGATTTACGCTCATATGAGTCATCTTCAGAGAGGTTACAAGGACGTTAACATAAAGATATCCATCGTCAAAGATATTATTTTGTGTTGACATAAAACATTGCTATGTGGCGATAACAGTCAACGAATAGCAGACGCAGGTCGTAAATTTGTGATGCGGTTCTATGACGTCACACCACGTGAGAGACCGAAATGTTAACAACAGAAACATATGTTTAAATGCAATGTAATGTGTTGTGACCAGATTGAAATGTGATTCTATTGAATGTGGGTTGCTTTGATTTAACGTAAATGGTCTCCAATATCTGAAGGTTCTTTTTCCAGTGTGTGCATGTGAGTATTATTGTGTTATCCACTAAAATCTGACATTAAGGCCAAAATACGATGTTCAGAACGGCTCATGATTATACATAATAGACATTCATTGTCTGTTATTTTTAACAATATATGTTTAGAAAATTATCTGCTGTCGGGATACACTAAATATGATTATTTTTATATATATATATATGAGTTGAGTATATAGATCGAAGTAGTTTAAGTAAATAACAAATAGAAATAGGTGTCTTTAATCTAATATGTTGCAATTTAATAAGCGTCTTCAGTGATTTCTTACAGATAAATACATCTTTAAAAAATCTCTGAAGAAGCAACATTCGACATTCATTCACTAAGCCAGTGCCACTTTCATTTGAATTTCATAATATTCTATTTTTGATGATATTGTCCAGCATTCACTGCCGTATTGAAGAACTGACATCACATAGCAATCCAGCACTCTTTTCTTTGTTTCTAGTGAAATTTTCCTGTGTGTTAGTACTTTACTCAGCTTCTGCAACGCGTCCTTTACCATGCCAATTCGCCTTCGGATCATCGAAAACGAGGACAAAACTGGAAGCTATTACAAAAAATAAAAAAAATAAAAAATAAATAATTAAAAACTGAAAATAAAACTTCGTGTCGCCTCAGATATTTTACCCTCATCGAAAATGAGGACAAAACTGGAAGCAGCGGAAATGTGATTCTACAGAAGGATGCTGCGGATATCGTGGACTGAGCATGCAAGCAACGATGAGGTGTTGGAAAGAATGGCAACAAAAAGGAAATTGATGTTGAGCATCAGGAAGAGACAACTGAAGTTCCTGGGACACGCAACGAGGAAGGAGAGCTTGGAGAACCTGATACTGACTGGCCAGATAGAAGTAAAGAGAGACAGAGGAAGGCAGCGGATAACATATTTGCAGGGCTTGATCAGATGGATGACGGAACGGGGGTTGCCAGAAGTAACAGAAGCAAAAATACTAAGAGCCACAAGCGAATAGGGAGACATGGAGAACCATGATCGCCCACGTCCTGAAGGGACAGGGCACATAGAAGAAGAATATTCTATTAAAACTAATTTTCCGAAAAAGAGGTTGCTCAAGTACTAATGGGGGTTTATTTCCTAACCTTTTGTTTGAAGTAGTGTGGAATGTCAAGATCTTGAATGTCAAGATCTTGAATATGTTATTTTCACTTCGAGTTACACGTGCTATTCGCTTTAGTTGTTATTGCTGTTGAAAGTTCTCAAGTGATGTGGTTCCTGTTGGTTGATACAGTCCTTTGTGATTGTTTTTTTTTAATCATATCACCTCGAGCAAGGCGGTAACGCCACTGATGTACAGGGGGCTACGTAAGAGTGAAAAGATTAGAAACGAGAAAGCCGGAAACCACATCCTAAACAGGGAACAAGGGACGAGCCGCTTCTCCTGTTCAATAGACGTGGGTGGAGTGTGAACCGGGCGATAGTTTAGTCTATCTACTCCAACTAAAAAAATTAAAAAAAACAAAAAAAAAAAAAACGAGAAAGGAGTGAAAAGATTGGAAAAGAGAAAGCCGGAAACCACATCCTAAACAGGGAACAAGGGATGAGCCTCTTCACCTGAAGTAAGATGGTCCTTATACTTCACTCACTCGAAGTCATTTTTAACAATTTATCTGAAGAAACAGTTTAGATATTTTTGATGGAATCTGGCTTCATCCATATGAAAGAATCTATCTGATGAGGCTATTTAAGAACATGACTGTAGTTTGTTAGTCTTTATTTTATATGTTTTATAATAATGTTTAGATTGATGTTTAATATTATGGCCATTATCATTATCTAGGAATAGCGAAAATTGTATTTGTTGTTGGGATGTGCGTTCAGGTGCAATGGACATCGGCTCGGAATGAAGAATCGGAGAGCCGAGTTCGAATTCGAGTTGAATTCGTTGCATTCACTTACGCTTGGGAAAGGTATGAATCCATCTCTTCTTCCTCCAGCTATGGGGTGCATAGCAGAACAGATTGGGTTCTATAGCACTGGTTAGCCACCTGACTACTGCAGAAAGAAATGGCAACCTACTACAGGAAAATCTTCTGCTTAGTCGGTTATGCCCCTTTCGAGACATGATCGGCCAATCATATATATCACGTATGGCATATAAAACACTCATTTTATAAAATAAAATGAGTGGGTTTTTTTTAGCCAACTTTAAAAATCACATTTTTGTTATTGTACCTCTTAATAAATGAATATAACTTTCACTATCTGATAATAATGCAATGTCAATCGTGGTCTTAATTCTTGTTCTTTTCTTGTCCTCTTTTGTTAATAATGATATTCTTATATTCTTTCATGTTCAGTAAGCTCTTGCAATGTAGTGGCTTTATTGTGAAATGATTAAAAAAATATTTATGTTCAATAGGAAAATTATTCTGAATTAGCTTAACGTTACAATAAGAAAATTGATGATCCTAAAAATTAAAAGTTTAATTTCCAATTTCAGATAGTCTTTAGGTTAATTAATTTAAAATTTAATTGTTGGAACCATGAAATGC
Organism: Ascarosepion bandense; assembly: GCA_037127315.1. Lineage (NCBI taxonomy): Eukaryota > Metazoa > Mollusca > Cephalopoda > Sepiida > Sepiidae > Ascarosepion > Ascarosepion bandense. The sequence continues at coordinate 3,958,853 of JBBBDQ010000383.1, forward strand.
ATAAAAAAATTAAATATTAATTGAAAATTAAACTGAAAAGTGTACAGAAGTGGCCATAAAACAGTCACAGCATATCATGTATAAATAAATCTAATGAAGAGAAGTAATAAAATAAAAATGAAAAAAAGGTTTCAAATAACATTTTTCCAGATTGAAATATTCAAAATAAACTTTATTGGATGAAGTAGATGCCAACAAATAAGAATTTAATTTAGTTGTTTGACTGCTCAGCGAAAATGATACAATTGCTATGTACGTTGTGGTGCAATGGATATCGGCTCGGAACGAGAAATCGGTAGAGCCGAGTTCAAATACCAGTTGATATTCCTTACATTCACTTACGCGCAAATACCCTTGGGAAAGGTTGAACCCGTCTCTTCCTTCCAGTTATGGGTTAAATAACAGGACAGATTGGGTTCTATAGCCTTGGCTGGCAACCAAGCTACCGCAGAAAGCAATGGCAACCTACTGCGGGATAATCTTCTGCCCAGTCAGTCATGTCTCGAAAGAGACATGATCGGCCAAGCGTGTTTCACGTATGGCACTTAACTGACTGACGCGTTTAGTTTAGTTTTTTTTTTTCTGATTTATGACATCACGTAAGTAATATACAAATGGAATTCTGCATTTTGGTAAAAGTATTTCTTAGATGCGTTGTGGTGCAATAAATATCAGCTCCGAAAGAGAAATTAAAGAGCCGAGTTCGAATTCCTTTGAATTCGTTGTATTCACCTATGCACAAATACCCTTGGAAAAGTTATAAATGCATCTGTTCTCCCTCCAGCTATGGGTTGAATAGCAGGACGGATTGGGTTCTGTAGGCGACCGGTCTACCGCAGAAAGTAATAGTAAGATACTGCGGGAAAATCTTCTGCTACCCAAATCATGGATCGAAAGAGACATGATCGTCCAAGCGTGTATCGTGTACAGCACTTAACTGTCTGATTTCTTAGACGGAATAAATTCCAATTAAAATCTCACTTATCAAAGTTAAAGAAATAGTTTTGGGTTCCTAGATGGAAGCTTTAAGTATCTGAAGAATTTTTTTTTTTTAATCAGTTTTTTTTATATAAAAAAAGACAGGTCTCAAGACTGATAAAAGGAATAACTATTTTAAGGAAACGTCGTCAATATTAGTGACTGGACCATTGAATAAAACCATTCAGCCACTGTTTTTAACTTTTGATCTGTCAACTTCAATGTAAAATAACTATTCTTCATTAACCTAAATAAATGATTATTTCGTTTTAGATAGCTGTTCATTTGAATTAACGTTGTATTTTTCCCATTTTTTTAAATTAATTTATTTGTTTGTCATCTGGCCTCAAAGACATTAATTCAATTTTGGTCACTTCTAGTTTTAACCAACTGGAGTCTTCTTCCTCTTCGTCCGACATTTTTAAATACCCGTTTGTCAGAAAGTAGTTAAACTAGTTTCGTTGCATGAAAAGAAGAGAAAAGAAAGAGAGATCTAGGGAGGGAGAAATGTTATAGAGAGAGCGAGCGAGCGAGAGAGAAATAGAGAGAAAGAGAGATGGGATGTTTGTTGACTGCTTTTAATAGACTTGTGTTAATAGATTTCACTTGAGAACAGCATCAAATAGACAATTTAGTTAATGCATTTGTATTACGACGGACACAGGGAGAAAAAACAAAATTAAAAAAAGAAACCCAGGCTCATATACATTCAAGTTGTTTGGAGTTCACAGACATATTTGAAAGGCCAATCGTTTATTGGTTTTATTCGTTTGTAACGGGCCTCAATCCACTTTTATCTTTTTGCCTATGAGATTATGATTTTTTTCATTATAAACATTGTAAGCATTAAGCCAATCACGAGTTATAATAATAATAATAATAATAATAATAATAATAATAATAAGAAGAAGAAGAAGAAGAAGAAGAAGAAGATACCTAAGGGATGCCTGACATCATTGAGAGTGCGTAGGTGGCAGCGCTGCTTAAAACAGCTCAGGTACTTAGAAAAGTTATGCATCTCTAACCTTCAGGTAAAAGGTCAGATCACCTCCACCCATCCGAAACATCTAAGAGTCGCTGAGGATATCAAATCAAATATTAAAAATAATACGTCAATGAGAGGTTTAACATTACTGGGAATGCGTAGGTGGCAGAGCTGCTTGGAACAGGCCGTATACTGAGTAAAGTGTTGCGTCTCTAAGCTACAGATAGAGAGTGGGGAAGGATATCAAATATAATAATAATAATAATAATAATAATAATAATAATAATAATAATAATAATAATGTGCCAAGAGGATGTTTGACATTATTGGGAACGCGTAGGTAGCAGCTCTGCTTGGAACAGCTCATGTACTGAGGAAAGTAACGGGTCTCTAACCGTAGAGAATGCGTAGGTGGCAGAGCTGCTTGGAACAGGCCGTATACTGAGTAAAGTGTTGCGTCTCTAAGCTACAGATAGAGAGTGGGGAAGGATATCAAATATAATAATAATAATAATAATAATAATAATAATAATAATAATAATAATAATAATAATAATAATAATAATGTGCCAAGAGGATGTTTGACATTATTGGGAACGCGTAGGTAGCAGCTCTGCTTGGAACAGCTCATGTACTGAGGAAAGTAACGGGTCTCTAACACCGGGAGAAAAGGTCAGATCACCGCTACCCATCCAAAACATCTAAAAGTCGGAAAGGATATCATATCAGATAATAATAGCAATAATAATAAAGTGCCAAGGAGATGTTTGCCGAGGAGATGTTTGACATCATTGGGTATACGTTGGTGGCAACGCTGCTTGGAACAGCTCATATACTGAGGAAAGTGCTGCGTCTCTAAGCTACAGGTAGAAGGTCAGATCACCGTCACTCATCCGAAACATCTAAGAGTCCAGGAGGATATCAAATCAAATAATAATAATAATAATAATACGCCAATAATAACAGCAATAATAATATGCTGGTTTTGATTGGAGCACGTGGATAGGTTCCAAAGCATATCCAGAAACAGCTTGATAGGTTTGAAATCTTAACCAGCAAAAGTCGTAACCAGCAATGTCGCAAAAGACAGACATTTTATTAATAAATGACTATATTATTATTATTATTATTATTATTATTATTATTAAAAATTGTGAACTATTCAGAGATGAGGGTAGATGTTAAGAGAATGTGGAATGTACATGCTAAGGTCGTGCCAGTTGTCATTGGAGCAATTAGATTTGTTCCAAAGAATACCAAGAAACACCTTGATACGTTTGCAATCATAACCAGAATCCAACGTAGAATCTGTAATGTGATAGATACCGACTTGGCAGCTCGACTGCAGTCGCTATCTCACCAGCGTGACGTGGCGTCCCTGTGTCTCTTCTATAAATACTTTCACGGCTTCTGCTTCAATGAACTTAGATCACTGGTGCCCCCTATGTATGAATTTACACGAGCTACTAGACTAGTAATTAGGTCCCAATATTTTACTGCGAAACCGATAAAATGTAACCATAAATTCTACTCTATCAGCTTCTTTTCTCGCACTTCCCACTTGTGGAATTCCCTTCCGTATACTTGCTTCCCCAACAGCTAAAATCTCCAAAAATTTAAATGTAAGGTCAATAGTTACCTCCAATCTCACGAACTCGCATCCTTTCTCTCAAACTCTTTTCTCCATCTACTCCACCCCCATTAGAACAGTATTCTCATCCTTCTATTACCCTCTTCCTTACACCCACTATAAACCTACCCCTCCTTCTCATCACTTTCCCTCTATGTGACTCCCTGTGCAACAGTGGCAGTAAAACTGCCTTGCTTGGGGTGAAATGGTTTTTTAAAAAAATCTACAATGGATACATTTGTAATTTTGAAATAACTTTAACAAAAGCGCGTTTACACATGTTTGGAAAAATCAGTATCACAACGAAATGCAGTTTGTATCGCAGTTAGAATAAGTTTGTCTTTGTAATTCGTCCATGAAGATGATTTTGTAAAATATCGAAAGTACTTGGCTTTAACAAATCTACGGCGCCTTCCTTGATGAGTCTTATTTTAACATCAAGGAAGTCGTTAGACAACAGCAAAGGATAAGCATAAAACAAAGTAGACACACTATATTAGCAACTAAGTCCCACCCTTTTACGGTGAAACAGATAAGATGTAACCGTAATTTCTAATCCAACAGCTTCTTTTCTCGCGCTTCCCGCCTGTGGAATTCCCTTCCACATGCCTGCTTCCCCGACAGCTACAATCTCCCGGAGTTTAAATGGAAGGTCAATAGACACCTCCTAACACACTAACTTTATTCTCTCAAACACTCTCACCATCTAACCAACCCTCATTCTCGGAATCCTTACCCGTCCATCACCCTCCTTCTGACATTTCCTATACCTAACCATCCTTTCTCATTACTTCCCGACCCTATGTAACCCCCTGCGCAATAGTGGCAGTGGAATGCCTTGCTCGGGGTGAAACGATTAAAAAAAAAAAAACATGCTTGAATGAAGATATGCTTATATATATATATATATATATATATATATATATATATATATATATATATATATATATATATATATATATGTGTGTGTGTGTGTGTGTGTGTGTGTGTGTGTGTGTGTGTGTATAAACAAAATTTCGATGTTTAAATCCGTTGAATAGCCATTTCTACGAGGACTTCCTCATTTCTTCATCAACAGTCGATACGAAAAATTTTTATTTAATCAAATTCAAATGACAAAAGATGTTATACCGGTAGAAGTCCAAAAGATTTTCTATCGACAGGAAAAAAAACTTGGAGTGGGATTAATAATTTTTGGCTATCCCACCCCATTTTAGAAATTTTGCTCTAGAAATGGCTATTCAAAAAATTTAAACATCGAAATTTTGTATTTTTTTTAAAAATTTGGCTCTATAATTAGAATATAATATTTGCATCGAGCCCTCCACCTTGATCAATTTTAATATTAATGAAATTAATATTAATTAGGATCGGGTTTTGGGGATTTATCTAGCTGATTATCCTTTTGGATTAAAAATATAATACACATACACACACACACACACACACACACATCGGCTTTCCCTTTTCCATTCTTTTTACCCTTACGTAGCCCCCTGCGCATCAGTGGCGTTATCGCCTTGCTTGGGGTGATATGATTAATATATATATATATATATATATATATATATATATATATATATATATATATAGTAATATTAACATTGGTAGGATCTTTCTTAAATTAATAAGTAAACATTTTCATGGAGATTAACCCCTGATTTAAATATTCAATAGGAAAGATTAGTTCTTCGTGTACTATTAATATGTATAACATAATTAGCTCCACAATAACCAAATCTTGAAGAAGTGTCGTGAATCCAATACAGAAAATAAAATGATACCCCCACCCCTGTAATTATAGATCAAGGAATAACTTGAGAGTAAATGTAGATCGGCTAATGTAATCTACCAATCATCTACCCTAAGTAAAATAAGGAGAAATGTAATTTGTTTATATCGGAATTTCACCGGGAATTTGGAAGCAACGGTTTTATACCCACAGGCACTCCCTCACCAACCCTAGTTTAAGATATCAAACAGCCCTTTCTCGAAAACACTGGGAATTAAAAAAAATAACTTAAACCCACAATGTCTGGGATTAGAACTTTTCCTTATTCTTTGCTTATATGGGGTTGAGAATGCATGTCTTAAAATGACATGTTGAAAATGGCTATTTCCCCGCTAAGTTTTATCTGAATTTATATTTATATATATATATATATATATATATATATATATATATATATATATATATATATAGGCAGCATATCTTCATACTTATAAGAGGTGAGATGGATTAATTGTTGTACAAATTATGCAAAAATGAAAATAACAGTGATATCTCAATTTAACAGACATATTTAATACAATTACGCAAAAATATCTTCAAATACTAGAGTAGTTTTATTCGATATATATATATATACTAGCAGTATATCCCGGCGTTGCTCGGGTGTAATGAAAGCTTTAAAACTAATCTATGTTCCTAGAGCTCAGACTCAGCCTAAAGAATATTTGTGTGAAGTTTGGTGAGAATCGGATAAAAATTGTGGATTTGTATATCGGAAATATAGACAGATAAACAGACACACACACACACAAACATCTTGCCTTTTATCTATCTATCTATCTATCTATCTATCTATCTATATATATATATATATATATATATTATCGATTTTCTGCACTATTGTAAGAACTGCGACCTTGAAACTTCTGAATATCGTTTCTAATGTCTTTGTCTATGAGTGTATCAAATTTGATTAAAATCGGACCACTCCTTCTATAATGCGATTTTTTCGATTATCGATTTTCGATATTTATCGGGGGTACCTCGACGCACAAAACCTAGCTAAGAACACTCGCAGACGCTTATAGTATAACTGTGTAAATTTTTTAAAAAATCGGTTCAGCAGTTTCGGAGTCTATAGTTAACGGATACACACACACAGACAGACAGACAGACACACACACACACACACACACACACACACACACACACACACAGACAAAGTTCCATTTATAAATAAGTTTAGATTTAGATAGATAGATTAGATAGTGCGGGGTGCGTCCTTATGTTCCGTATGTTTACCCAGTCTTGAGTTTCGTTATGTGATTTACAGGCGCCTCTTATCGTACAAGCGTCAGAAATCCCGGTTCTACGACTTTATTCAGGATGTCTTCTCAAACATCATTTTACATTAAATCAACTGCATTCTCGTCCTATTACGAGGGTAGGACCTCTTCAATGCAGGATATGCCTGGTATGTGGCTCTAATAAAACACACATAATGTTACGTCATCTGAATTGGGTCACGTGAACATGAAAGTCGCATGGTCTTGGCAAGAGGTGATTTCCGGTTTACGTAGCGTAAGTATTGCCTGGTGTTGGCGACGGTCTACAAAACAAGATGGATTTATATCGCGTCCTAGGCTGGTTGGTTAGTTGGTGGATTTTGTTTAGCTGTATCTCAACATCTATCGTTTATTTTATACCGAAATGTAAATAATTAGAACAGTTTTATGTAGGTACCGCCACTCATTTTCGATACCTAAATTTAAATTGAAATATTAAAAATAAATAAATGAATAAGTTATCTTCAAGGTTTAAAATTAGCTATAATTGAAAGCCAAGAGATTAAATTTAATAATTCTAGTGAGCAAAACATACTGGTGTGTTTTTAACCGAAATTATATTGATTGAAATCTAAAATATTGAAAATTACCAATTTTTAAAAATATACCGCCATGTTTGATTGAACACACATTGCGTAAACAGTAGCCAAATTTCTGTTTTTAAAAATCTTGCAAAAATAAAATATACATCGCTGACACGTTATTTAAGTCAAATTTTAAAATTAAAACTTATCTTTATCATTTTTTAAATCATTTCACCCTAAGCAAGGTAGGACTGCCACTGGTGCGAAAGGGGTTACAGAAGAGGTGAGATGACAAAGAGGAAAAGTTACAGGGGTGTCAGAGAATGAGTAAGAACAGAATGAGAATACAGGTGTGAAGAGGGATGCCTGAGAGAGGAGTGTAAAAGAAGAACAAAATGATACAAGGGTTGTCATGGAAAGATGTAAGTCAAGAAGATAAGAGATAGCAATTGATTTTGCATTTAAATTCTTATATATTGAACGCAATTGAATGCCTTCAATTACAGATAAAATGTATTTCTGGTATTTTTCTATAAAAATTTAAATGCAATGTTAATCGTTATCTATTGTCGTCTTGGTTACTTTTTTATTATTCTCGCACCTGATTTTCTTCTTTTTTTGTTTTTTGTATTTTTGTTTTTCACACTCAGTAAGCCTTGGGGTGATATGATTATATATATTGTCACCTGCAGACAGTTCTGTTTCGCTGTATCACAGCTCATCAGTATGGTTAGACATCTGATTGCTTCCAGCCATGATTAAAACCCGAAAGATTTTACATGTCAGAGATTCTACATCTGAGCTATCGGTGCACGCTGGAGAAAGGCAGATTTTAGAGTGTTATATACACAGTGTATACAAACGCCAGTAGCCAAGAGTGTTCAATTCATTGCTGGAGAATGATGTATAAAATTTTAGTTTTTTAATATTTTTTTAGTTTTTGTGATAGCTAATTATTTGTGACTGTAAATATATCATAAGAATTTGCTTTTTTTTTTTTTTTTTTTTTTTTTTACAATTCTTATTTGTTTCTCTTCTTTAGTTTGGTTATTTTTATTTTTAGTGTTGTGTTTTTATTCTATGCAGACATGGCCTTTTATAATCATATATCTGTGCATATCCTTATTTTGCGTGTGTTTATAGCTATTCTCTTGATTTGTGTTTGTATATATGTTTCCTTAAAGATATTTTGTGTATATGTTGTTTTTTGTTTTTTGTTTTGTTATTTGTTTTTATTTTGTTTGTGTGTGTGTGTGTGTGTGTGTGTGTGTGTGTGTGTGTGTGTGTGTGTGTGTGTGTGTGTGTGTGTGTGCGTTCTTATTTTGGTGTATATGTTTTTAACTTTGGACACTTCCTGTATTTCTGTTGCAATTTTTAACTGTATACACCTCTACCCTTCACCTAACATTATTTACTCTCCGTGTAAATTTTTTTTTTTTGTTTAATATTTTGAGTTAAATGTAAAATTTGATTTTTTGAGCTTAACAACGCAGTGTGTAATTTTTACAACTGCCGAAATAATTTCTGGATTTGTAACCGTTTAATTATCTGCTGAGTTTTCCTCTCAATATATTATCATATTGCTCTGGATAATATCCACTGAGCTCCATATTTCTATCTATTTAATATTTTATATTAATTAGATAAAATATATATATATATATATATATATATATATATATATATATATATATAGGTATATATGTCCAGTCCGTAAACGGTGAGGATATTTCTAACAAGATTAACTTAATATAAAATATTAAGTGTTATATCTATATACAGAGCCCAGAGGATGTTATCCAGGGCAATAGTATATTTATAAAGTAAATGACGTGTTGAGTTTTCCTTTATATATATATATATATATATATATATATATATACAAAACGACTTCCGGACCTATATCGGTATGTCCGCCGGTCCTTTCAAACAAAGACTGTATAACCACAGGTACTCCTTTTCGAACCCCGGTCAGAGGTACCAGAGAGCCCTTTCGCGGGCATTCTGGAAAATGAAAGAAGAAGGGCTGGATCCTGAAATTAGCTGGAAACTGATAGGTTGAGCCCGTATTCCGAGGAATTTTCGTGATAGGTGCTGTCTATGTTTACTGGAAAAAATTTCAATATTAAAATACCCCCACCAACACCGGCTACTGAATCTTAGGAGGGAATTCATCAGTAAGTGCCGTGACAAGGCAACTTATTCGAATACTTAAATTTAGAATTTAAATCCCCGTTGACTAGATGTTAGAATATAAATTAAAAGGATTCAATTTAAGTTTTAATCTTAATTTTACCCTAACGTTAACCTTAAAAAGTATTTTAAACCCCCTACCTTCCTATCCCAAGCTCCTTTAATTGCCTATCTTTAGAATATGGATTCTTTTACTAAACCCCTTTTTCCTTGGTTAACACACACACACACACACACACATATATATATATATATATATATATATATATATATATATTCTCTAATATTTTTTCTCTAATATTTTTTCTCTAATAATTTTTAAACTGATAACCTGCTGTAATTGGCATTTAACTCGCTTCTACCTAAAAGGTTTAATCAAATAAACTTTAAAAAAATTTAAAAATCTTATATTGAAACCCATTTCTTCTCGCCTAAATACACCTCTTCAAACAGCCCAAAATCTTAACTTTAAAAAGTAATTTAACTCATTTAGTTGTCTATCTTTATAAAATATGAACTCCTATTTCTCCACTTCCTAAATATACCATTTCAACACCCTATAACCTCAAGCTCTGTCCTTTTCCACTTTGTGACCGTTGTTAACCAAAAACCCCTCCACACTCTAACTCAGGGCCTTCGCCATTTGGAAAAACAATGTCGCTGACGTGATGTAGAGTCTCTATTAGAGATCCTATGTCGAAATGTACATCCGACACCTTTGAATTTTGAAAATTTTCTCTAATTTATATATATATATATATATATATATATATATATATATATATGGTGTCCCAGAAGTCGCGCACTATCCAGATTTTTATAAAAATTCATATGAATATCAATTTTATTGATCATAATCATAACATAAATTACATTAACAGTAAATTGTGCGCGACTTCTGGGACACCCTGTACATAATGGTGAGGTTTACCGTCACCTTCTCTGCGGTTTTGAATTTATAATTTTTCTTCTCTTAGGCTGGTTGCCATCTAATGCTGAATAACTAATTTTACGCTTCTATTTAACGAATAGCTGGGACATTATTGGATTTTCTAAAGGCACTATTGCGAACTGAACGCAACAGACTAAGGAAAAAAATTAAGCTCAACTCCGATTCAATTATAAGGTTTGATATCTGTTAAAATTACCCACAAATATTAACTGCATGTATAGTAAGTTAGAACATATCTATACTTTCACACTGATACTGTGAATATAAATTTAGGTTTGAATAGATTTGCCTTAGAATACTAAAACATGTGCCCTAAATTATGTTTAATTTGTCATTATAAATTATACAGATATTCTGTAATTTCTACTCAAACAACTTCTTTTCTCGCACTTCCCGCCTGTGGAATTCCCTTCCACATACTTGCTTCCCCGACAGCTACAATTTCCAGGAGTTTAAATGTAAGGTCAATAGACACCTCCTAACACACTAACTCGCATCCATTCTCTCAAACACTCTTCCCATCTGCCCAACCCTCATCTTCAATATCCTTACCCGTCTATCATCCTCCTTCTGACATTTCCTATATCTAACCACTCTTTCTCATCACCTTCTCCTATGTAACCCCTGCGCAATAGTGGCAGTGGAATGCCTTGCTTGGAGTGAAATGATAAAAAAAAAAATGAATTCGTTTATTTATGATTCTAATTAACGTGAAAGATCCTAAACATGTTATGACGTAATTATTATTGCCCAATCAAATCATTTCATATCAGTTATAATTTTATCAATGTACACATTGTCTCGGAAA
>JBBBDQ010000383.1:3975000-3995000 GCA_037127315.1 Ascarosepion bandense
TGCCAATGCCTTTTGTGCTTCCCGACATATTCGAAGCGCCCCCGAAATATGGCCAGCTTTAACCGTATCACGAGCGCATGTTAGTGCCATAGGTGATACACACTTTGGGCGATCATGTCTCGAAATAGACATAACTGACTGGGCAGAAAATTTTCCCGCAGTAGGTTTCCATTGCTTTCAGTGGTAGACTGGTTGCCAGCCAAGGCTATAGAACCCAATCTGTCCTGTTATTTAACCAATAACTGGAGGGAAAAGACGGATTAAATACCTTTCCCAAAAGTATTTGTGCGTAAGGGAATACAAGGAATTCGAACTCGGCTCTCCGATTTGTCGTTCCGAGTCGATATCCATTGCACCACAACGCACATATCGTACTAAAATAGATCACCTACAGTAGGGTGGTGTTTCAATTTTTTTTTATTACTAGGCTCAAGACCCACGTATTACGGAATGAGGACTGTGATATTTGTTTTTTGTTTTATATATATATATATATATATATATATATATATATATATATATATATATATATATAACTTCACTCTAAGCGAGACGATAATGCCCCAAAGATACAAGAGGGCACTGGTAATGAAAGAAATTAAAAGATTTTAAAAAGAACCAGAAACTCAATACTAAACAGAAAACGAGAAATAAACCTTTAATCCTGTTTAAAAGACGAGGAAGGAGTGTGAACCGGGTGATATGAATGCATGATTAGGAAGTAAGAAGTGAGGATTATATAAACGATTAGTAATGAGTGAGCCTTGTTTTGAACATCAGGTAAGTATTCTCTCGGGAGTCTGTTATACAAAGCAGTGGTTCCCGCGAAGAAGCTGTATGAATGAATCTCCTTTCGTACCAATGGAATACTAAGGGAACAAAAATGGTTTGACCTTGTGGATATTACATGGTGGGTTACCTATCCGCCATATCTTCGTTAACTTCACTTGTACTAATTCCTTTTATGTTCATATCACACACTTTATTCAGTAACACTCTACCTTTAATGACTCTTTAACTTAATGTCAGGTGACCATTAGTTAAAAAAAGGGATTACATTGCTGATGATTTGCTTGCTATGAAATGCAATTTTTTTTTTTAATATTCATTCTTTTTAATAATTTCACCCTGAGCAAGGTAGGAATGCCACTAATGCGTAGAGGGTTACAAGTAGTAAAAGAGAGAAAACTGTAAATAAGGAGGATTGAGGGAAGGAAAAAACATGAACAGGATTCAAGAAAACAGGAGATGGTAACATGGTGGGTCTTAGCTTTAAAAAATTGAATTAGTGTAATTGAATTAGTGTAACTAAAGAATAATAGTGTAACTAAAGAATTTGCCATGGAAATACTGATATATTAGCAACAGGCTTATGATATTACATTTGTTGAGAAAGAGACCTGCAGAGTGGAAATATGTCATTCCTTACAAGGTTGCGTAAAATATTTTAAACGTTATCAAGCCTGGAAAGTGAGAATTGGGCAACTCCAGCTATTGGCAGCAGTATTCCATTTTTGGTTCAATCTAACGTTTGAAAAAGATAACTCATGACAGAAGGCATCATATACTTTCTAACGCGTTACAGTGAGCTGACGTTTTTCCCAGCATCATTGGCTGTGGGTCTGAAGTGTACTAGACCCCAGACGTTCGAAGCAATGGGCCTTATTGAGAGCACAGCTGTTCATCTTGACTGGAGAAAAAACCCTGCCTGATCAGTGATAATGAAACAATCCAAATCCAAAGCTAGTACCCGCCCACTCCAGTTAAAGGAACCTTTCTTTGGTTGACATGCCTTCAAGGAGGGACGCACCACGCTTGACCAATTGCGGTTTGGTAAGACTATTTAACATAGTTGGGATGGATGGTCGTTGATTCTGGGGTGTTCATCCGCTCTTTAACTGATCTTGAATTTTGAGCTGCTGGAGTTCCACCGTCCAACTTTGGGTTGGCAAACTTATTTAACCCATAGTTGTGGCTGATAGCCGTTAACTCTGGGTAGTTCATCTGCTTTTTAACAGCTCTTACATTTTGTGTTGCTGGGGTTCCTCCTTACTAGATCAGAGTCTGGGGAAGTAACCGGTTTAGTCCCCGATCACTCGACCATGAAACATTGGGTGACATCGAACGTGAAACGATACTAGGTAGTTTGTGATATATTGAAAGTTACAAGCCTGACACCTCCACTGAACTGTTTGCTCGCAAACAACTCGCTGTGGTTGCTAGTTCGATATTTACTGAGTATCAAAGTATCGTAATTCTGCATCAATTCTTTAATAAATATCACCCAATTCAAGGCCCAGATTCACTCGTAGTGGGCTCAAGGCCCAGATTCACTCGTAGTGGGCGTTTGGAATATAAGTTGAACGTCATCATACTAATGACATCTCATTCTGAGCCCAATATCTAATTCAGAATTAATGCTTCATCCTTGTCTGTGATAAATCAGTGAAGATTTTAAGCTGTATAAAGGTTACGTTTCACAGGTATGATGCACTCTAGCTTCTCTTTTAATTATTACATTCTAAATAGTTACCATATGTGTCTTTGTAGTGCAGTGGATATCGTCTTGGAACGAGAAATCGGAGAGCAGAGTTCGAATTCCAGTTGAATTCATTACATTCACTTAGGCGCAAATACCCTTGGGAAATGTATTAATCCGTCACTTCCCTCCAGTTATGGGTTAAATAATAGGACAGATTGGGTTCTATAGCCTTGGTCGGCAACCAAGCTACCGCAGAAAGCAATGGCAACTTCCTGCGAGATAATCATCTGCCCAGTCAGTTATGTCTCTTTCGAGACATGATCGCTCAAGTATTTATCACGTATGGCACTTAACTGACTGACCATAAATTTGCTACTTCTTCTTGGTCTGTGATAAAATTATCAGGTTTGCATGCTGAAATGTGGAATTCAGTCGGTAAAATTAGGGTTAGTGGAGTGGAATTATTTACTCATCCTTCCCCACTGAGGCGAGGTGTGACACAAGGTAGAGTTATTGAAGTGAGAACCCCGGACGCTAACGTTCGGGTAAATGTTCAAAGATTACTCAGCCACTGCCTATGCAGTTACTGGGTTCGAAGCTTTTCTTAGTTGGTTATAGCTTGTCAAAGCTGGTCAAAAGCTAGCCTTTGCTGGTCATTGCCTCCAAACCTGCCCACCTGTCAGAATGTGGGAAGTGCTGCAGGTGGCCGGCGAGCAGAAAGTGAATATCTGAGAACAGATACTACACTTTTGATTTACCTTACTTACCCACTGGAGCTAGTTGTGACACAAGGTCAGTTTTTAACGTGGGGAACCTGAGCGCGTACACTCAGGCCAATGGTCAAAGATTACCTAGCCCCCGCTTACGCGGTAACTGGGTACAAAGCTGCTCTTAGCTGGTCATTGCTTCCCGGCCGGCGAACAGGCAGTGAATATCTGAGAACAGATACTACACTTCTGATTTACCCTACTCCTCCACTGGAGCGAGTTGTGACACAAGGTCAGCTTTTAACGTGGGGAACCTGAGCGCGTACACTCTGGCCATTGGTCAAAGATTACCCAACCCCCGCTTATACGGTAAGCTGAGTACAGAGCTGGTCTTAGCTGGTCATTGCTTCCAGGCCGGCAAGCAGGAAGTGAGTACCTGAGAACAGATACTACACTTTGATCCTGACCGACGAGCCGCAGAGGGCCCAAGGATAGTGGAGAGGGCTATGAATTACACGGGAAAAAACAACTTTTTTTCCTGATTTCCTCCTTCAAAATTTGAGGGTATCTAATGCATATAAGCGTCTTATAATCAGTGAAATACGGTAACAGTTGAATGAACGAGACCTATTTGTAATATGCTAGAATTATTCGTTTAATTTGAAATGCGTATCAACATTTCAAACCGGAAAGGAAAAGTATTCGTTGTATCAGTTTGTTTACTCTATTCATTTTTCTCTTCAAATATTTATTTTATTTACATTGCATTGGCATTCACTCCCGCACCATCTTGCGAATACGTCATAAATTTTATATCAAGCTGGGACATCCTTAATTTTTATTTTAATTCTTTTCTTTTTCTTCCCCCCACCCCCTTCGTCCTTCACTTTTCTTCTTTCCATTGCTTTTCCGTTTTCGTTTTAAATCCGTTCATTTAGATACTTTTTGTTTCATTTTCTTTCAATTTAGATGAAACGATATGGAAATTTAAGCTTCCATTTTATTTTTTATTTTTTTTTTTTAGCAAGTTTCGTTTTCGTTTTTAGAAAATAATAATAATGATAATTTATAGACTTTTTTTTTTTTTTCGCCTCTTCATTTATTTACATCCGAACATTTACCGTTTCTATATTGTCACGTCAATTGCCATTGGCGGAAATTTAAATAGAATTCAAAGTGCGTGTACCCAATGCTACAAGGACGCACCAACACTTCTTTTCAGTGTTCACCATTCATTCTTTCTCTGTCTCTCTGTCTTTCTCTCTCTCTCTCTCTCTCTCTCTCTCTCTCTCTCTCTCTCACTGTCTCCCTATCTATTCAAGCACACACACACACACACACACACACACACATATATATATATATATATATATATATATATATATATATATATATATATATAATAAGCCATTGTCCAATCCATTTCAGCTATTATTAGTATTATTTTATTTCTTCTTCTTCTTAGTAGTATTAGTAGTATTAGTAATTAGAAATGGTAGCAAAAGTTATAGTAATAATAGTGGCCATGTTGTTGTAGTTGCACTGAAATATCCTGCAGATATTTGTCACGCCAGTTTCCCTTTTATTCAGGTCTCCCTCTATCTCTCACTCTCTCTCTCTCTCACTCTCTCCTATTTCTTTCCCTGCCCTCCCCTTCTCTCTATGTTGTTTTTATGCTCTATTTATCCACAGAAATATTTTCGTTACGATTCCTTGAGATTTTTTTTCCCTAAATCTTTTACGTCAAGATCGGTCATTACTATTTTATTCGTAAAAAAACTTTCAGTCCGAGTATTTTTGTACGGAATCGTGCTAAGGGTTTAAAGCACCGAAAATAGAACCAGGGAACTAAGATCAAACACCGATGAAGGATGTTTATGCACCCCCCTTTCACTAATAGTTTCGGGAAAGGCACAAATCTATTTCTTCCAATAAGTAATTTCAAAAAACATCAGCTGATATCTTGTAATATGCTGCACTTAGTTTGGAAAGGAGAGAGGCGCCCCTAACCCTAACCCAGTGGCTTAAGGAATGTCATGAAAGATATAACATAATTATCCTAGTTCTTTGATTAATTTATTTTTTAACAATTCGGACCTGTTTCAGGTTCCTTAGAAAGGATATAGGTACCACCAAGTTATATGTTGTCATTGCTTCGTGAAATGCCATAAAGGAACGAGCCTTTGTCTGTATTTCTGAGATGTGGTAGTATTTACAGTATTTACATTATTGTCCTCATCTTTGTTCTAAAGAACACATGGCCAAGTGGATATAGACGTTGGTTAGTTCCTGTGACTTGACCCATGGAGTTGTGAGTTCAATACCAGGCTACAGCAGAGGTGGACAAGTAACTTGCATAGTTAAAGGGAGATAACTCATGACTTCCAATCGTGGCATTACTACGCAAGGAATGAGAATGATAGACCCCAGTGATTGTAATAAAGGATTCGGTTCGAAGTTCTTAGAACTTGAAGAAGACCGGAGCGTACAACGGCCAAAACGTCGTACAAATGGCAACAAAGATGAGGACAATAGTTTGAATAATGTAAGTACTGTTGGAACTAGCTTGTTATCTTGCCAGAGAGGAATGTACTTGGTATTTATGCAGATAGCAGAATTAGTCACTTCTGTCTGAGTAACAAGTCGGACATCTCCGACAAGGTAAAACTGACAACTGCTCTAAGACCTCCAATTAATGCAAAGAATGGCTTGTAAATTTTAACGCTTCCAAAACAAATCTTTTTTCATTTAATCACTACTTTTCTTACCATCAGTATGGCTAATGTTAAACTCCAAGAGAGCAACATTGCGCCTTCTCATGCTCAAGTATACCACTGATATGAAGGGGAAAGATTATATTGAATCAATTGGTAAGTCTGTTGCTAGGAAAGTTAATTCACTGTATCAGGCTAGACAGTTTTTTTCGCCTGATTCTATCTCCAAAAGAGTGACTTATTGCACCTTCTCGGACTAACACTTTCTACTGAATTGAAGTGGAAAGGTTTTATTGAATCAATTGGTAAGTCTATTGCTAGGAAAGTTGGTTCGCTGTGTCAGGCTAGACAATTTTTTCTCGCCTGAATTTATTTCCAGGAGAGTGACTTATTGCGCTTTCTAGGACTAACAATTTTCGCTGACATAAAGTAGAAATATTTTATTGAATCAATTGCTAGGTTTCCTGCGAGGAAAGTTGGTTCACTGGAGTTTGCTAGACAAGTTTTCTTACCTGAATCTATCGTTGGAGTGTGACACATTGCGCCTTCTTGGACTAACCCTTTCCACTGACACGAAATGTAAATATTATATTGAATAAATTGTTAAGGTTTCTGATAGAAAAGTTGGTTCACTCTGTCGGGCTGGACAATTTTTTTCGTCTCATTTCATTTCATTGCACCTTCTCGGGCTGACACACACTCAACCCACGTCTATTGAACAGGTTAAGAGGCTCATCCCTTGTTCCCTGATTAGGATGTGGTTTCCGGCTTTCTCTTTTCCAATCTTTTCACTCTTACGTAGCCCCCTGCACATCAGTGGCGTTACCGCCTTGCTCGGGGTGATACGATTAAAAAAAAAACACTCTGCTGACATGAAGTGGAAAGATCATATTGGATCAATTGCTAGGTCTGCTTCTAGAAAAGTTAGTTTCTCTGTGTCGTGCTAGAAAATTTTTTCTTGTCAGAATCTATCTTATACATTTATAAATCTACCATTAACTCGTGCATTGAATACTGCTGCCATATCTAGTCTGTTGCCCCTTCTGTATATATATCGAGATTCTTGTTAAAATTTAAAAAAGAGTCTGTAATGTAATCGATCTTGACATGATTTCAATCACTTTCTCACCGATGTGACGTGGCTTCTCTCCGTCTTCTCTACAACTACTTTCATTGTTCGAATGAGCTGTTAGTACGTCAACTGCGTGAATTTAACTGCAGTACTAGAGATGTGCGTTGTGGACAGATTGGGTTCTATAGCCTTGGCTGGCAACCAATCTACCGCAGAAAGCAATGGCAACCTACTGCGGGATAATCGTCTGCCCAGTCAGACATATCTCTTTCGAGACATGATCGCCCAAGCGTTTATCACGTATGGCAATTAACTGACTGACTAGTTTGTCAACTAAACTTTGATATTGTTGCTGCAAGTTCGGCTAAATCTCATGTCATTAAGGCGCTAAGGCCACGTGTGCCACCTTGTCTCTTCGACTCTCATGGTCTTGGCAGGGCGTCGGAACTTTCTCCAGCGATAGATCCTGGCAAACGAAGTCCTTCTAGCATGAACTGCCTCGAGGTCGTCACTAGTTCGCAGATGATAGGTCGAGCTGGTAGATGAGTTATTAAGGTGTTGGACCTACGGGTGCCACCTTGTCCCTCTACCTTTCACCGTCTTGACAGAGAGTTGGAACTTCCTCCAGTTCGATTTGCCTGGGGTGATGGTGGCAAAGCCAGCGAATACTGCGCTGAGCGATGGTGCTGAAGATTTTCGCGTGGCCGGTCCTACGGTGGAGGTTCTCATCTGAGCAGTGCACCTCGTTGATGGCCCTGACACGAAACTATGGATGCGAGAGGCGATTGTCTCACTGAGACGTTACGTCTCGGCACCGTATAATAGCACGGAGAGGACGGTGGCTTTGTAAACTCGTAGCTTGGTGCGTCTGTAGATGTGTCGTCTTCATATAATACATATATATATAGGGTGTCCATAAAATCCGCGTGCAGTTTAAATAATTTATAATACAAATAAAGTTATAATTTTTTTTTACGTGCACACGAACTTCATGGACACCCTGCATTATAACGTGACTTCGACTTAACGTAAGGAATACCAAAATATCGTAAACTTGAGAAATGTACCATATACGACATTCTTTTGAATTTAACTATTGGTTGGAAAAACACTAATGCTCTTAGAAAAGGTGAAAACATGCATACGCTCTCTTATATCGTTCTCTGACTGCGTCACTGTTTCCCTATGTTAGGGTTAAACAACATCTTAATGGTATGTTTTGTTGGCATAAGAAAATATATTACATTTTGTTCCCAAATACAATGCAGGGAACAAAGTCATTAACTCGGATAAGGCTTTCAAAAAAGATAAGTTCGGGTTTCAATCCTGGGTAAAAGCAATCGGATGTCTAACCGTAATGATGAGCTGTGATACAGTGAAAGCATATCTGTCTGCGGGTGACTGTGTATATATATATATATATACACACTACCGACCGTAAGTTTGGGACTGCTTAGATTTATTCTCAAAGAGAATATATATATATATATATACAGTAACATACGTAATAAAAAATACATGCTTTCTGTCATTCCATTTTTTTCCGTTCTTGAACGTCTCAAATATCGAACAAATCGGTATTGAATAGAACATTAGAGATAAAAATGCCTCAGTTATCAAACAAAATTACGCCTTACGAACAGTACCGAGCCGAACCGAATTAACCCGAACGGAATTATTTCTGAGTCGATCGCCGTGTTGTATACACTCATGTGTTGTACTCTGCCTTTCTTTTCGAATTTTATTATTCTGTGACTTTTTTTCTCTTCATTAGCCCTTACTCATGACTCCAAATAAAAATAACCGTGATACTAGTAAAGAAAAAAAGAAAAGTTGAGATAAGAACCTTCAAAATTAACGACAAAAGTTTCTATACAATTGATAGTTAAGAGAATGTAAATAAATCTAAAAGATATGCCTGTGTAGCTGATTAGTATTTTGATTAATTAAATCGTTTTCAATTTGTTTTCTAATTTGAAAATAGTAGGGACTCTTTTCCGTGTTACGATTAGAATATAAACTGGTTCCTCTCTTTATGGCCACATATTTTCTATACAATTGATAGTCCAGAAAATGTAAATAAATCTAAAAGATATGCCTGTGCAGCTAATCAGTATTTGATTGATTAATCCGTTTCCAATTTGTTTTCTAATTTGAAATTGGTAGGGGCTCATTTCTGTTACGATCAAAATATAAACTGGTTCCTCTCTTTGTGGCCACATATTTTCTATACAATTGATAGTCCAGAAAATGTAAATAAACATAAAAGACATGTCTGTGTAGCTAATTTGATTGATTGATTCGTTTTCTATTTGTATTCTAATTTGGAAATAGTAGTGGATCAATTCTATACAACAACCGTGCGTTTAACGGGAAACATTGTTCAAGCCTCCTCTGTACTTACCTTTTTAGGAAGTTTGAACTTAATATTGAAACTTTACCGGCGAAATTTTAAATAAGTAATCGTCTTGGTGTCCAGGGAGTGATTAATCTATTTTATATTGATTCCAATGGAGAAAATAGTTTTAGTTTACGAACGTTTCGGATCACGAAGGATTCTTAAGAAGGGATTAGATTCGTGAACCGAGGTTCAACTGTACAGTTAATAATTGGTGAAATCTTTGTTTTACTGTTTTAAATTTAAAAAAAAAATACCTGCCAAGCAAAATACATTTTCCCAGTCTCGTCGAACAAATCATTTTTTAAAAATTATTCTTTGCCTTTTTTTTCTTTTTGTCAATTTCATTATTTTGATTTAAAATCTCGTGACACCATCCCCTCACTACTCACTGCAACACGCCAGGGTGTGGCGACAACCTAGTTGGAAAGCATTGCGTCAGATTGAAATCAGAAATCAACCAGACATATAACTGCCACCTCGGCATGTTCGAAAAGCAAACCAGGATCATCGTCGCGATGAAAAAAAAGCATCAAATTACGCAACACTTATTTCGATTAACTTCTTCTTCTTCTTCTTCTTCTTCTTCTTCTTCTTCTTCTTCTTCGTATCAGGTTCTCCAAGCCCTCCTTCAGTTCTCTCTTCCTGATGCTCAATATTAATTTCCTTTTCGTTTCCATTCTTTCCAAAACCACATTATTGCTCACATGCTCGGTCCATATCCGCAACATCATTTCGTAGAACCACATTTCAGCTGCTTCAAGTTTTCCCTTCATCTTTGTTGATATTGTCTAACATTCGCTGCCATATTGAAGAACTGACATCACATAGCAATCCAGTACTCTCTTCTTTGTTTATAGTGAGAGTTTCTTGTGTCTTAATACTTTACTCAGCTTCTGGAACGCGTCTTTCGCCATGCCAATTCGCCTTTGGATCTCTGTGTCGCACTTTCTGTCTACAGTTAGAACACTTCCCAGATATTTGAATTTTCGTACCTGCTTAATTTTAACACCCGCCCCCCCACCTGTATTTGGCACTTTGGGCTGCTATTTTTGCTGATGACCATGCATTCGTTTTTTCTAGAATAATTACTTCCCTACTTATGCAAATGTAAAAAATAATCACAGGTGGCTATAAAAAGACACTGTCGATTATTTACGGCTAATTTTCTTAAATACACTGACTACTGCTTGCGTCACGTGGCAATAATTGTAAGGAAAACGATGCCTTAAAATCAGTAACCAAGTAACCGTTTTAAGTTCCCTGAATGTTAGTTGAAAACTAACCGCTAATCATTCCTCTTTAGAAAACAAGAGCAAACCTCTGCGCAATATTTTTCTTCATTCCAAGTCTTTCGTTAAACATTTGCCATGGAAATAGCTTGCATCGTTGCACCCGTGAGAAAGAAATTGTAAGACTGAAAATAAATAATTCCTGCAAGACTGTGTAAACAATTTTGAACTTTATTAAAAAAGAAAAAAGTCGGCAGCTCCGCCATAGACGCGGCAGTCATGCTCCGTTTTATGTCTGTCACTCAAGAATAGCAGGCCAAACATTTTTCATAAAATTTCTTAAAAAATGTCACCTCCATGCAGTCTATGAAAAAGTGATTCAAATGCCCAAACATCGTTATATACGTTAATGAGTTTTATTAGATGAATGGCACTATTAATTTACATGATTTACATTGTTAGGACTATTGTCCTCATCTTTGTTGCCATTTGTACGCCGTTTCGGCCGTTGTACGCTCCGAATTGCTAGGAATTTTGAACCGAACCCGTTATTGCAATCACTGGGGTATATAAATTTCATTCCTTGCGTAGTGGTTCAAGGAATGAAGTTATCTCCCTTTAACCCTCTACGGCCATTCGTATCATATTTGATACAGTATTTCCCTATAAGGAAACATTTGGTATTTCCCTATAAGGAAACATTTGGTATTCATTGACTGAGCAGTCAGTACTGCTTTCATTTGAAATTTATAAAATATTTCTCTTAAAAAATTTTTCAGGAAAATATTTCTTTCATACTGTATCAAATATGATACGAATCGCCCTAGAGGGTTAAGAAAGTTACTTGTTCACCACTGCTGTAGCCTGGTATTGAACTCACAATTCTTTAGGTCATGTCACAGGAACTAATAAACATCTATATTCACTGGGCAATGTGTCCTTAAGGACAAGAACAACCGAATTTTTGGGACTTATAAATCAAAACACCAGTAATTCTCATGACTACCAAAAGAGGCACTACTACGCAAGGAATGAAGATTATATACCCCACTGATTTTAATAAAGGGCTCGGTTCGAAATTTCTAGCACCTGAGAAAGGCTGGAGAGTACATTGGCCGAAACGTCGTACAAATAGCAACAGAGATTAGGACAATAGTTCGAATAATGTAAATATTGTAAATACCAACTCATCCCAGAAATATAAACAAATAATAATTTACATTAATGAAAGATTTTATCCGAAAATTCATGAATTTTTTTACAGCTGATATCTACAGTGTGATTGAAAAGTAACACCCGATTTTAAAATCTTTATATTTTATTTATTAAGTATCATTTTTACAAGAAATGGATGTGAAAAGAAAGCATTCGGTTTGAGGTTTTATTTAAAATTCGGTTTGGGCATCAGATTTTGATACTAGCTTCTTGAGCTGCCAGGAATCGCGTCAACTGATTTCACCAGAAACTCTCACGATATGGTTAGGATATAGTTTTCAGCTTTCTCTTTTCCAATCTTTTCACTTTTTTTTTCAATTGGAGTAGATAAACTAAACTATCGCCCGGTTCACACTCCACCCACGTCTATTGAACAGGTGTAGAGGCTCATCCCTTGTTCCCTGTTTAGGATGTAGTTTACGGCTTTCTCTTTTCCAATCTTTTCACTCTTACGTAGCTCCCTGCACATCAGTGGCGTTACCGCCTTGCTTGGGGTGATACGATTAAAAAAGAAAAGACATAACTTCTTGCCCTTCAAGTTCTTCCCAAGTCTAGATTTTGGCTTGAAAATGATGGAAACAAAAAGGAAATTAATACTGAGCATCAAGAAGAGAGAACTGAAGTTCCTAGGACACGCAATGAGGAAGGAAGGCCTGGAGAACCTGATACTGACGGGCCAGATAGAGCGAAAAAGAGACAGGGGAAAGCAACGGATAACATATTTGAAGAACCTAATCAGGTGGATGACGAAACGAGGATTGCATGGTGTAACAGGAGAAGTCGTGCTCATAGCCACCAGGAAAAGGGAAACGTGGAAAGCTATGATCGCCTACGTCCTGAAGGGACAGGGCACATAGAAGAAGAAGACTTGCTCCTTTACCTTCCCCCGACAAAAAATATTCTTGGTTGGCCACTAATACACAAAACAAAAAAAGTTACCTTTCAATCAT
This sequence comes from Ascarosepion bandense, assembly GCA_037127315.1. Lineage (NCBI taxonomy): Eukaryota > Metazoa > Mollusca > Cephalopoda > Sepiida > Sepiidae > Ascarosepion > Ascarosepion bandense. The sequence continues at coordinate 3,987,771 of JBBBDQ010000383.1, forward strand.
CTGTGTACGTACACACACACACACACATATATATATATATATATATATATATATATATATATATAACGATTTGTACCCACAGAAATTACTAATGGCTTTAAAAAGAACAGATGTCATATTATTTAAACCCGAGGAACCTTTCGGCCAACTCTTATCAAGGGTTCTCGTTGGCTTTAATTTTAAGGGAATTAAGGAAAAGGACAAGGCAAAATAAATTACTTACAATGGCTGGGAGACGATGGAACTCGTTTAAAAATAAATTTATTGAAAAAAAAAAACACATAAAATGTAAGGGGGGGTGTACACATATAATTCCACAAGATTGTTTAAAAGTGAAAAAATGTTACACACACAGACTCACCAGCAATTGTAAGGAGCGTAAAAACCGCTCTTTCTGTCTGCACAGGCTCGGCTGTTGAATTTTCAAGCAAATTGCTTCCAAAATACGAAGATGGTGGGTAGACCGAGCGCAGTGCAAGACAGTAAACCAGCTGTCCTCATATGCCGAGGCACACACTTGATTGTCCAAAAGATGTCGGCCAATAGCAGAATCCAGAACAGGTTGTATTGTTATTATAGGTCTGAGAGAGCCACTGGAACGTATATTCAATTAGGAATTTTGGTATGCTCTTTTTCAGAAGTTTGTTAACACTGCTCTTTTACATATTTCTGGGCATTGGTTATCATAAGTTAGAAAGTAAAAGTTGGCACTAGTGGATTTTCTATACGGGTAAGTGGTAAATTGGTTGGATTTTAGTTCTATACATATGATATATATATATATATATATATATATATATATATATATATATATATATATATATATCGAGGAATGAGATTTTATTTTAAAATTTTAAATTTAATTTATTTTAATTTTAGCGTTGAATTTTTTTTTTAAAACTTGATTTTAGTTTTATAATTTGGTCCTGTTTTTTTTTTTATCAAAACGAAAATGTCGACGTACTTTTGTAGATTTCTGGTTTATCAGTTGTTTTAAACATTTTGTTTTCAATATAAGACATGTAAAAGTTAGTAAAAGCAGAACCTAAACGGATGTCAGCATGGGCAATACTTTAGGTCTTGCTTTCGCTAACTTTTACATGTCTTTTATTGAAAACAAAATGAAAAAAAATATCTATAAATATTAATGTTTAAAAATTAACAATGACAATCAATTAAATTTTTCTTCCCCCAAAGTTAACTGTTCAATCAGTATAAACCAGAAAACAAAACCTTACCTGCTACACTGCAAATTGGGGCGTTTCTCCGCCGACATTTTTTTTTTTCTATTTTTCTGTTATCATCATGTATCATCACTGGCAGACGAGTTATTATCAGTTCACAATAGAAAGAAGAGCCCAGACGAATTCACAGTAGAGAAAGAAAAAGAGAAGCAACGCCAATGAGGGGGAACCTTCCTATCCTGCCACCCCACCTCTAGTTAAAAATAGCATTGTATTAGGGTACGAATCGAATGACTCATCAGACGGGAATATCCTTTACGCTCGATTCCCCCTGACCCTTAGATCCCAAGTGTATCACTGAGCTAACGTCGATATCTAGGTCATGATGTCCTTCTATGTATCGCTCTGAGTGGGCGCGTGGCCGTGCAGTGTGGTTAGAATATCAGAATTCCAACAAGGAGATCAAGATTCGAATCTCACCATGATCGATTTGACAATGAAGTAAAAATATCGTCCTGGAGGGAGATGATCCAAGCGTGTGGTGCCGTCGGGAAGTACCTGAAAACCGTACTAAGATTTGGGCCAAGAGTTGCGAGAGAAGCTGTGTAGGCAAATTTGTTCGTAAACAGTCGATGGTTGGCGTTAGCGCACTTGCCATTTTCAAATGTTGATCACCCCAAAAGCCGTACCTGAAAAGCAACCATCGTGCATGCGGTATAAAATGAAGGTTGGTGTTTATGCGCCTATAGCTTAGGGATTAGCAAATCCGACTGTCACCAAATCGGTCGAATTTCGATCCAGGCCAGAAGTAAGTGGATGTCTAGCCACACTATTATAGTAGAAGGAGGCAGTCTTTTAGTATATATATATACTAAAAGACTGCCTCCTTCTACCGAGCGTCCATAGCTCAGAGGTAAAATCACCGACTCACGCCAATTCGGTCGGGTTTCAATCCTGGATTAAAAGCAATCGGATGTCTAACCGTACTGATGAGCTGCGAAACAGACATGCCTGCGGATGACTATATATATATGTGTGTGTGTGTGGCATACACAGACATTTCTTACCTTGGTTCTGAATTTAACGGATAAATTGACACGCTAAAAACAATATTTAAATAAATTGTGTATGTATGTTTGTGCATGCGTAGGTATCTGTATATATGTGTATCTGTCTCTCTTCTCCGTTTCATATTTGAATGACTTAAATAAATAATCTAAACCTGATAATTAGTTAAATTTAGAATTCAAAATTCGTAGTTTCTCACATTAATTTGAAATATTTTTAAAAAATAAATTTTAATTTTATTATAAAGCGAAATTAATAGTCCGTTAGTGATGCTGATCTCTATTTTAATCAAACATTAACATTAATGCACCAATACATTTTTTAGGGTCTGTTGTTATGTTCTTCAAATAAGAAATTGCTTGTATTTCAATTGGTCATCACAGACCACGTAACAATATGTCTCCTATTGAGGAGTTTGACTAGTTTTGAACCTTTTAAAAATCTTTGTCTCGCAATCGGCACCATCACTTGATAAGGCACAAGAAGTGTTGACACAAAATAGATATTTCGTAGTGATATTATAACATAGTTTTTTAAATCAATATTATTCGGTTTATTTTATATTGAGCACTTATTTTAAGAATAGTTTGGGGATACATAATTTTATTCCATTCATATCTACCCTATACTTGGATATATATATATATATATATATATGTCATTTCCATACAAGCCTGTTGCGCAGTATCAGAGCTCATCAGTGGGACTAGACATCTACTTGCTTCAGTCCGGAATCGAAACTCGACCGATTTAGTGTCAGTCGGAGTCTCGACTTCCTAAGCCATAGGCGCATATATATATATATATATATATATATATATATATATATATATATATATATATATATATATATATATATATATATATATATATATATATATATATATATAAGCAGAAACTAAAAATCCTCGAAGCACTCTACATTAAACAATTTAAACCTGGTTTGAATACAATCAATTTCGATATTTCCAACAACGTACTCAAATGTCTGTAATCAGACCAGGGACCACAACACCACTATTTTGTCACTGTCTTCGCCCATCCGCCACGGTAGGGATGGACTTATATTTTCAATTCAATTATCTTTATTGTTAATAGCTTAAATGTTCTATGTTTACTGTCTTTTAATATTTACTCTTTGATAATGGCTTATGTGAGCCGAAAGCTTAGACCCGATAAAAAATTCAACAAATACTGTGATTTTTTGTTGTCTTTTAACGACATCACCATCAAGTATATCAGACGGTATGAACGGATCCTACACAAAATTAATAGACAAAACTTGTCTATATTATTCAATGAAACCTGCATTAATATATATATATATATATATATATATATATATATATACTGCCGAATGACACACATTTTCGTAATAAAAATTTGTCGTAAATTATCAGGCCAGTAGATTTGAATATATAATACTGTTAAATTAAAAACAGAATATCTACTTAAACATGAGTATCGATAAAAAATAATGTTCAAACAAATCATTTCATATATATATATATATATATATATATATATATATATATATATATTCTCGCTGTTGCACAATATGTGGCCATGTAAAGCGGTCTTGAAGTGCCACATACGAAACATGCATACAAAACTGAATGAGTTAATCGAATCCGCATACGTCGAAATCGACGAGAGAGTCTATCATATATAAATGCACACACACACACACACATGTATATATATATAAACATATATATGTGTCTACATATGTGTGTATATATATATATATATGTGTGTGTGTGTGTGTGTGTGTGTGTGTATGTGCGTGTGTGTGTGAATAAAACAAATAGAGACGAGAAGAAAAACTGCACTTGACCAACGCGTTTCGTTCTCTGAAGGACTTTTTCAAAGAAAATGTAAGATTTATTATGGTGAACTTGTTTATATACACAAAAACGAGGAAGTCATTGGTTTATCAATGCTTATAAATTTGAGAACGTTCCTGAATGTCCGTCAGGTGGTTGAAAAGTCAGTCAAAACAGGAAGAGAGTGCAATGGGTCCTAATACATAGTTTGGTGAAAAATAAATTTAGCAAGTAATATATAAATTAGTTTATTTTTTATGAATATTGTTTGGATTGCGATTAGGCTGTTATGGTATGAGATGGCCGTTTGTGCTGTTGATCTTCACGGACTGAAGTGGTGAATTTAACAGTTTTTTTTTTCCGCATATTTGTAGATTGATATTTTAATAATGTTTGATGGCTGTACTTTCGAGGATTTTCCTTTTGAGTAAATTGCTTTCTCTTTTGATAATTTTGGCATTTTTTAGATTAAAATTGTGGTCGAATTTATTTCTGCGTATGAAAATTTAGATTGTTATTATGAGGTCTTTTTTGTATTCATTGATACTTTTTTAAATATTTGCATGTTTATCCATTGTATTGTGAGGAACATTTCTGGCAATTTCTGGCAATTTCTGGCAATTTATATTATATGTCCCTTCTGAATTATTATTGTTGTGGATGTTTATAGTTCTGATTATATCCATAACAGTTTTGGAAACGGTTGTGTGAATAAATGCACACACACACACACACACACACACACACACATATATATATATATATATATAATGGTGGGCTACGTATTATTCAAGAACAGACACCAATCACAAAAACTAGTCAAGATAATTGAAAACTGTCTGCGATATACGATTCAAGTAATCCGATAGCAAGATGGCACGTTAATGCCAGAATCATATCAAGTTGACCATTTCTTCTCTTCTGCTCAGACGAACTTAAGTCACTGGTGCCTCCTCAACAGGTGTTTACTCGTGCAACCAGACTGGCATCTGGGTCCCACCCATTCACAGTCAGGTTAGCCAAATGCAGACGACAATTCTACTCCTGCAGCTTCTTCTCTCGCACTTCCCGCCTGTGGAACTCGCTCCAGTATTCTTGCTTTCCTGACGGCTACAACCTACAGAAATTCAAATGCAAAGTCAATACTCATCTACTAACCACTGGACTCTAGCTCTCTCCCCTCCCCTGTATAACCTTCCCTTTCTCTCCACCTATGTATCTGTCATCGCACCTGCTTTCTCAGCTTTCTATTGTTCCTTTCTAACTAGTTTGTACTCCTCACTCTTTTCTAATTAATCTTTTTGCATTTATGTAGCCCCCTGCACATCAGTGGCGTTTCTGCCTTGCTCGGGCTGAAATGATTAAAAAAAACCCAAAAACTCAGTGTGCCCAAGCGGTTCTCCATTTAAGTACCGACCCAAAAGAAACAGGCTAGAACTGGCGATCTCATCGGCAATCCGAATCTTTGTTTATAAAATTCATTGTAAAATAGGATTCCTTTGTGATTAGTCGACAAATTTTATGATTTCATTTTCAGAGACATTTATTTTTTATTGTGCCAGATGTTATTGTTTTGTTTTTTGTTGTTTTTTTTTAATTTCAGCATATGAAATTTGGTATATATGCATTTGCCATCTGAAATAGACATAAGTCTATCGGCCATATATATTTCTATTAAAAATTCAGGAACCTTGATCGAAAAACTAAAAAGGATGAATTGAAATACGAACTCCTATCAAAAAGCTACCCTTCAGTCTAGGGATATTTTGAAGTCCTCTAAGTTGACTAGTAGATCCCTGTTGCAAACGCCTGCTCAGGCACATTTGTATTTATTCACCTGCAAAGGAAACTAGTGATTAATACAGTAACTATACTGAGTAGACTTGAGTTTTGTGAGAGATTTTGATTGATAATACTGATATAAAGTTATCATGTTTTTATTAACCAATATTAGCTTAGTTTGTACAAGGCCTTGGGTATAAAGCACCCAAAGGGGATAGAAGTTGTAATACTCCAACAGACTAGCTCGTTAACCTTTCTTCTTATCTTGAGGTACCTTAAAAGTGATCATGATGTTATTAAACAATTTTGCATCTGATTATAATTACTTATCGAAAGCAACCTACTCACTGTTCAACTTACAATTAACACATAGAAAGAAAAAAAGAAGCAAGAATTTAGCATCTACAGTCAATATTTTTATGCCGACGGTGGCCAGCGATGCAGATAAGAAAAAAATGGTGGGAAAAGAGAAGTAGAAAATTTGGACTGTGGCGATCTTCTAAGTTATAAAGACTGTGTTTCTGTTTGTCTGTCTCTTTCTCACTCTCACTCTTTCTTATGTATGGAAATATAGATCGGTTTACGAAGAGACGATTTGGCTTGGTGTAATAGCAGTGCATAACGTGTTGGATCCTCACTGTGTGTCTCACACAAAATTAGATGTTAAATAACCCAGAATAAGTTGACATGTCCGAAAATCAATCAATTTTCATCTCCAAATAGAGAGAAATTGAAAAGCCGGTTTCTCTATCTCTTCTCTCTTTCTCTCCCTCTCTCTTCCTTAAATCTCTTTCTCTTCCTATATCACTCAGTGGCTCTCTCACTCTCTCTCTCTCTCTCTCTCTCTCTCTCTCTCACACACACACACACACACACACACATACACACCAACACACACATTTCTCTCTATCTTCCTGCATATCTCACTGACTCTCTCTCTCTCTCTCTCTCAGCGCTTTCTATGTCCTCCTTCTCTCTCTGTCTCTGTATCATTGCATCTCACTCGTTCTCTTTCGATATCTATCTCCATTTTTTCTATTTCTCTCTCTCTCTCCCTCTCTCGCCATTCTTTTTCCTCTCTTTCTGCATCTCTCTTTCTCCCCTCTCTCTTTCCCTAACTCTCACTTTTCTCCTCTCCACCTGTATTCCACAGACATATTCCAGCAAGTTAAGCGCCATACATGATACACGCTTGGGAGCATGTTCCTTCCGAGACATGACTGATTAAGTAAAAGATTTCCCGCAGTATGTTGCCATTACTTTCTGTGGTAGACCGGTTGACAACCAAGATTATAGAAACTAATCAGTCCTGCTAATCAACCCAAGAGAGAAGTGATGGAATAATCCCTTTCTCGAGGGTATTTGTGCGT
>JBBBDQ010000383.1:4000000-4032500 GCA_037127315.1 Ascarosepion bandense
AATTAAACGAATTAAAGACAGCAATTCAAGAAAACGCCCTGAATTAGCGAACGGAAAAGGTGTTGTTTTCCAACAGGATCATGCCAGACTTCACGTTTATTTGGCGACCCGGCAAAAAATTGTCGCAGCATAACTAGGATGTGCTACCCCGTCAGCAATAATTCACCAGATATTGCTCCTTCGAATTTTTATTTATTAATGTCCTTGCAAAAATGATATAAATCATAAAAAAAGTAATTCTTTGGATGACATAAAGAAGACCCTTTAATGAGTTCTTTACTGGTTTGAATTCAGCGTTTTCCTTCTCCTAGAACAATTGCTAACCAAGGCTATAGAACCCAGTGTGTCTATTTCGCCCATGACTTAAGGAAGAAGAGATGGATTCTTAATTTTCCAAGGGAATTAACAAGCAAGTAAATGTAATGAATACGACTGGAATTCGAACTCGGCTCTTCGATTCTTTAATCTAAGCCGCTATCTATTACTCCACAGAGTGGTTCCACGCTGTTCAAAAATCCTTTCTCAGAAGTATTGCTTCCGGATGCAGCCGCAACTTTAAAAAAAATGATGGAAAAAAATCATATTGTGGTGGGTGATGAGGAATAGATCGTTTACAACAATGTTCAGCGAAAAGGATTGTACAATAAAGACGGAAGCAGATGATGGTTCACTTTAAATAAGCCCATACTTCCGATTTACCATGAAATAACGTGTCTGCCTTAATTTTTCTTTTATATATATATATATATATATATATATATATATATATATATATATATATATATATATACTAGCAGTATAGCCCGGCGTTGCTCGGGTGTAATCAAAGCTATAAAAATAATCCATGGTTCTGGAGCTCAGACTCTTTGGACGTTGGCACGAAAGACTAAAAAGTCTCTCTCTCTCTCTCTCTCTCTCTCTCTATATATATATATATATATATATATATATATATATATATATATATAAGAGTATAGGGTATGTATCGAAACAAAATAGCTACTTTTGTAGTGACATTATAACATATCGATGTTATGATTTCTAAATATATATATATATATATATATATATATATATATATATATATATATAATAATAATTATTATTATTATTATTATATAATATATATATATATAATCAACCGCAGGCAGATCTCTTTCGCTGTATCTGGCTCATCATTTGACATACAATTACATCTTAGCTAGAAATGAAACCTGACCGATTCGATGATTCCACCGATAAGCTATAGGCGTCCGGCAGAGAAAGGCAGAATTAAATAGCGTGTTATATACACAATGTAAACACACACACACACACACACACACACACATATATATATATATATATATATATATATATATATATATAGTATTATTTTATTAAAGGTTTATAACAAAAATAGTTTTTTTTAAACCTATAATAGAAATATTACCATATACAATGCTCTACATAGTATCGAGCACTCTTATTAAATAAATAACTACAAACTGCCAACCCATCACTTTGTACTACTTCTAATATATATATATATATATATATATATATATATATATATATATATATACTATTTTACTAAACCCCTTTTCCTTGGTTAACACATATTTTTTTCTCTAATATTTTTCTCTAATATTCTTTCTCTAATAATTTTTAAACTGATAACTTCCTGTAATTGGCATTTAACTCGCTTCTACCTAAAAGGTTTAATCAAATAAACTTTAAAAAAAAAAAAAAATTAAATCTTATATTGAAACCCATTCCTTCTCGCCTAAATACACCTCTTCGAACAGCCCAAAATCTTTACTTCAAAATCTTTAAAAAGTAATTTAACTCATTTAGTTGTCTATCTTTATAAAATATGAACTCCTATTCCTCCCCTTCCTAAATATACCATTTCAACACCCTGTAACCCCGCGACTACCAGCTCTGTCCTTTTCCACTTTTTGACCGTTGTTAACCAAAAACCCCTCCACACTCTAACTCAGGGCCTTCGCCATTTGGAAAAACAATGTCGCTGACGTGATGTAGAGTCTCTATTAGAGATCCTATGTCGAAATGTACATCCGACACCTTTGAATTTTGAAAATTTTCTCTAATTTATATATATATATATATATATATATATATATATATATAGAGAGAGAGAGAGAGAGAGAGAGAGAGTGAGAGAGAGTGTCCATAATGTTCGTGTGCACTTTAAAAATTTTATAAATTTATTTGTATTTGTGATAGAAATAATATGCACACGAACTTTATGGATACCCTGTATATCAAGAGTGATAGAGCAAGGAAAGAAAGAAAGAGAGTGAAAGTGAACATTTCTCAAAATATGAACAAAAACCCTTTCGAGAGGGATAAGCATCTTCGCGAGATAAAGAACTTTTTAGCTTACATATTCATGAGAGGCAAGCATTTAGCATCCCTTTTAGATTAGCAAATATAGCGAGATTTTTTGCTTAAACAAAAACTACTACCCGTGTGGTCTTTGGGATTACCAACTATATGTATGACGGGGTGAATGGTACCGAGCGGTGTTTTAATATGATTAGGCGCTTACATATTTGCACGTGCCACCCGGCACCGACTGTATTACAACTGACACACATAAATACGTACATTAAATTATATAGAAGGCCACCAGACTCGCGCACGAATCATTCCATGAGTCACAAAAATCCTACCGCTCGTAGAGACGCACGTACAGGTTTCAGTAAAAGCTCAAAGTACAGTACTTCCTCGATTATCTGGATAACTCGGATTGAAGAAAATAAATTCTTTTTTTTTTCTTTTTAACTCCTGAATCTGTACTAACTTTTATCATAGTAGTTGCTACTAGAATAACTTAGTTTTTTTAATGGACTGGCCTTGTACAAACTGTTCATCACGCTAACACTCTTATCCAGAAATTCTAAGACCTGCTCAGTATAGTTGCAGAATAAGTCATATGTTGGCTCTAGGTGGGGGGATGTGCGTTGGGGTGCAGTGGATATCGGCTCAGAACGATAAATCTTGGAGCCGAGTTCGAATTCCGGTTGAACTCCTTGCATTCACTTACGCGCAAATACCCTTGGGAAAGGTATTAATCCGTCTCTTCTCTCCAGTTATGGGTTAAATAACAAGACAGATTTGGTTCTGTAGCCTTGACTGACAACCAATCTACCGTAGAAAGTAATGCCAACCTACTGTGGGATAATCATCTGCCCAGTCAGCAATGTGTCTTTCGAGACATGATCGCCCAAGCGTGTATCACGTATGGCATTTAACTGACTGACTGGCTCTAGGGGCGTTGAACAAAGACAAATGTGTCTCAGCTGACATTTGCAACAGACGCCCTATCAGACAATCACACGGTATCTATCTATCTATCTATCTATCTATCTATCTATCTATCTATCTATCTATCTATCTCATTCTGTTCATATCTATCTATCTATCTATCTATCTATCTATCTATCTATCTATCTATCTATCTATCTATCTGTTTATTGGGCATTTTTGTCGATGTATATGAAAGCGGACATTGGAATCAGCACCAAGCGATGACAGTCTGTTTCACGCTTAAGTGGAATCTTTAGGCTTGAAAACTGAATTTAAGCATGAAACAGATGTCACCCCTGTATGTTGACCTCAAAGTCCATTTTTATAGTATTTTCATTATTCGGACTATTGTCCTCATTTTTGTTGGTATTTGTACATTTCGGCCGTTGTACGCCCCGGCCTTCTTCAGGTGCTAGAAATTTCGAACCGAACACTTTATTACAATTACTGGGGTATATGATCTTCATTCCTTGCGTAGTACTGCCTCTTTTGGTAGTCATGAGTTATCTCCCTCTAACCCTGTAAGTTATTTGTTCACCACTGCTGTAGCCTGGTTTTGAATTCACAATTCTTTGGGTCAAGTCACAGGAACTAACCAACGTCCTTAAGGACACAATAGTAAATACTAAATACTGTAAATATATATCTGCGTGAATAAGGAACGAAGAAAAATTTACAACGTCCAAAACATTAATTTAAAACAGTGCTCGAGTGAGTTCAATTCTGGATGGGTGCTCCGCTACATACTTAGGGTTGTCTAAATTACTCTTATATATATATATAGTGAAGCTGTTTATATTGAGGACTGGTGTCGCTGGAAATGATTCTTGACCCATGCGAAATAACTTTTTAATCGAAAGCAAAGACTTTAAAACAGTCTTTTTGTCGTGTAAGTTGGACCATTTTATTCTGATGAATTATCTTCGGTAGACACCGTCTTATTTGTATATCTAAAGAAAATATCTTAGTTACAGTTGTTTTTGTTTTGTTTTTTCCACCTTCGCTTCGGAAGTTATACGATTTTTGTTTTGTAAATGTTTTACTTTCTTAATCAGATCGTCCTGGATATGATAATCAAAGTACATCCGACTCCTGGGTATGACGATAAACTGCTTCCGGCATCAGGGCCACTGTTTGGGAGGTTTAGCGGTGCGTGGAACCACCTTTCAATTGCTGTTATTTCCAGGTCGACCGTGGCCCGGGGTGGTAGCACTTATTAAGGTCCCATTTATGGGCAGGTAGTTAACCCTCAAACTGAGGTCAAAACACTATGAAAGTTTAAAAATAGATTTTTTATAGTGAAAATTCCAGCAATAATTCTTTGAAGGAAACATTACCATTTTTCAAAAAAAAATATTACCAGCAAAACACTTGACTCTCGACAAAAACCCTCTTCATAAAAATACGTCAATGAAACTGATCTAGAAACTGATTTGCTACAAAGAATCTTCTTCTTCTATGTGTCTTGTCCTTTCAGAACGTAGGCGATCATGTCTTTTCACGTCTCCCTATCCCTGGTGGCTCTCAACATGCTTTGTCATGTAACACCACGCAACCCCCGTTCTGTCATCCACCTGCTCAGGCCCTTCAAATATGGTACCCGATGCATTCCTCTGTTTTTTCCCCTCTATCTGGCCTGTTAGTATCAGGTTTCCCAAGCCCTTCTTCCTCATTGTATGTCCTAGGAACTTTAGTTGTCTCTTCAAAGAATACATATTCTACTCTTACGAACCTATTCTAAAAATCTTGCCGGTATTAAATTACCCATTAAGGGTGATATACCGTAAAACAAAATAAACCAAATCTTAATCAAACTATGCTCAACCTCTTTAACTATGGAACCTTTCTTCTGACCATGACTTGATATCTTACCTGGCGCGGACCGGTACTTCAGCTAGTATGTAAATATGCGCACAAATAGCCGTACAAGTAAGGCTTCATTTTTGGCTACTGACATATATATATATATATATATTTTCCGGTTGATTTGCCTGCGTTTGCACTTGTTCCTGTGTACGGTTTATAATCTCGTGTTAGCCACACACACACGTGTGCTCTCCATTCAAGCTGTTACAATTGTTTTTGCATCTTTGAAAAGTAACAGTTAATGCTCTTACCAGATTGAATAATTCAAACCAGATGTGAAATACGCTACATTCTTTGTTGTTACTTTCAATGCCACGAAACACGCTACCAAAATATACGATCCATGGTATACATACAATTAGTACAAAAATGGTACAAGAAATTTATTTTGCCACAGTATTTATAAATAAAAGTAAAGATATCGTTAGATTTTCAAAATTTAAGAATGGCGATAAATATTCTTCAGGTTAGCAGTAACAGTTAATGCAAACGCGTTGATGAAGAAAAGCTTTCCTTTTGCCATTATTCATATTGTTTTTACTAAAATGTTCACCCTGTTCAATCCCCAAGAGTGGTCCTGTGCATGACGGTAAAACTCATTCGGCACCAAGGCCTCTGATTGGGAGGTTGTGAGGAGCATGGAACCAGCTCTTAATTGCTGTTGTTCTCAGGTCCATCCTGACCCGGAGTGGTAGCACCTGTTAGGGTCCCAGCTATGGGCAAATAGTTAACCTCCAAACAGGAGTCAAAACACTATAAAAGTATAAAAAATACACTTTTATAGAAATATATACATAAAAATAGACTTTTATAGAAAATAATACATTTTTGAAGAAAAATATTGCCAACAATACATTTTTCAAGAAAAAATTATTGCCATAACAAAAAAAAAATTATTCACATCAAACCATTTTTGAATACAAAACTAGAAGACATTTTCAGTTTTCTAAAATAAAAAGAATAAAAACTGACTAAATCAACCTCCTCACTATAACTGAATATTTAAAAAGTACGTTGATATCCCCTCTTTTTGGCATTAACTAACCCACAGAGGTTGATATGCCGTTAAACAAAACTGAAACTCAAAAACTCGATCCCCAAGAGCCACTCGAAGTAGAGGGTTACATATTAAGCGGCACAGTTTCAGGAGATATGTGGGGAAGATAACGGTAAACCCTAGATTTTCCAATCTTTTCACTCTTTTCTTTTATTTTTTTCAATTGGAGTAGCTAGACTAAACTATCGCCCGGTTCACACTCCACCCACGTCTATTGAAGAGGTGAAGAGGCTCATCCCTTGTTCCCTGTTTAGGATGTGGTTTCCGGCTTTCTCTTTTCCAATCTTTTCACTCTTTTCTCTTTTTTTTTTTTTTTCAATTGGAGTAGATAGATTAAACTATCGCCCGGTTCACACTCCACCCACGCCTATTGAACAGGTGAAGAGGCTCATCCCTTGTTCCCTGTCTAGGATGTGGTTTCCGGCTTTCTCTTTTCCAATCTTTTCATTCCTACGTAGCCACCTGCACATCAGTGGCGTTACCGCCTTGCTCGGTGTGATATGATTAAAAAAAAATTATATTAGATATGATATATCAGTATTATTATATTATTATATCATTATACTATTATTATATTATTATAGTCTTATTATATTATTACAGTATTATTATATTATTATATCATTATACTATTATTATATTATTATAGTCTTATTATATTATTACAGTATTATTATATTATTATATTATTATATCATTATACTATTATTATATTATTATAGTCTTATTATATTATTACAGTATTATTATATTATTATATTATTATATCATTATACTATTATTATATTATTATAGTCTTATTATATTATTACAGTATTATTATATTATTATATTATTATATCATTATACTATTATTATATTATTATAGTCTTATTATATTATTACAGTATTATTATATTATTATATTATTATATCATTATACTATTATTATATTATTATAGTCTTATTATATTATTACAGTATTATTATATTATTATATTATTATATCATTATACTATTATTATATTATTATAGTCTTATTATGTTATTACAGTATTATTATATTATTATATTATTATATTATTATACTATTATTATATTATTATAGTCTTATTATGTTATTACAGTATTATTATATTATTATATTATTATATCATTATACTATTATTATATTATTATAGTCTTATTATGTTATTACAGTATTATTATATTATTATATCATTATACTATTATTATATTATTATAGTCTTATTATGTTATTACAGTATTATTATATTATTATATCATTATACTATTATTATATTATTATAGTCTTATTATATTATTACAGTATTATTATATTATTATATTATTATATCATTATACCATTATTATATTATTATAGTCTTATTATATTATTACAGTATTATTATATTATTATATTATTATATCATTATACTATTATTATATTATTATAGTCTTATTATATTATTACAGTATTATTATATTATTATATTATTATATCATTATACTATTATTATATTATTATAGTCTTATTATATTATTACAGTATTATTATATTATTATATTATTATATCATTATACTATTATTATATTATTATAGTCTTATTATATTATTACAGTATTATTATATTATTATATTATTATATCATTATACTATTATTATATTATTATAGTCTTATTATATTATTACAGTATTATTATATTATTATATTATTATATCATTATACTATTATTATATTATTATAGTCTTATTATATTATTACAGTATTATTATATTATTATATTATTATTATATTACTATAGTATTATCATATTATATTTTATTAGATATGATATATCAATATTATTATATTATTATAGTATTATTATATTATTATATTAAATATGATATATCAGTATTATTTATATTTGCCAAAGTTACACAAAAATATCTTGAGATACTAAAGAGTAAATTTATGCAATAAAATCGTCATTGGTTTCAACCATGACCTCCAGATGCCTTTGGAATCTCGTGCAACTCTTCTGGACAGTCTCCTTGTTTAGGTTGATAAATATTGCCATAATCCTTGCCTTCAATTCATATTTGGCGTTACAAAGAGTTTTGTTGTTCTCTCGCTCAACCGCTCCCCACACACAATTATCAAAAGGGTTGCAGTTTCGAGAGTTAGGTGGCTAGATATAATGGGTGATGTGGTCGCAGAAATTCTCTGACAGCCATGACTGGGTTCTCCTGATTGTGTGACACGGTTCAGAGTCCTGTTGCCAGACATAGAGCCATCCAGCAGCCTCCCCCTTAACCCAGGGAAACACTAACGCTTCAAGCTCTTTATGTAAGCCTCGTCTTGAGCCTGAGGCTCTGTTGAATGGAGGCATAACGTCGTCATCACTAGTGATCACTCCAAACACCATGATGATAACTGGATATAGATCATCCAACTCTTTCCGAATCCTCTGCACTGTTTTCAGATTGACGCCCAAACGTTCTGAAATGTTCGTAACGGAGGTTCCGGCACGAATGCCAAGCAGTACAGTATACCGTTTCCACATTTCTGGCGGTGTGACTTTCGTCATTGTGCTCTATTTTATTCTCACAAATGGTGCCCAACTGTCCCTACTATACTGTGCAGTCAACAAAATCAAAACAAATAACACGCATGTGCGAACTTAAAAATATTAAATGGAAACAATTTGCCCATCGCACCATATATATATATATATATATATAGTATGCGATGCTGTGATATCAAATAAATATTTAACCAACATAAACAACATCCGTCGCCCAACCAATAGCAAAAAAAAACCCTTCTAAAAATAATTGCAACTGCCAAAAACGTAAAGCCTGCCCATTGAATGGCCAATGTATGTCCGAAAGTATTGTTTATAGAGCTCAAATTTATTCGGATCATAATGATGTTAAATTTTACTTTGGAAGTACTCCTAACAGACGGAAGATAAGATTTAACAGCCACATGTTGTCTTTAAACAGTAATAAACACAGCAGAAGTACTGCTTTATCGATATATTATTGAAAAATCTTTTAAAAAAACAATAAGAACCCAATTATTAACTGGAATATCGTAGCTAAATCTAAACATTACAATGGAAAAGGAGATAAATGCAATTTATGCCTTTTAGAAAAACTTGTCATCTTAAACCATATCAAGAATTCAATATTACTTAATAAAAATGTGATTTAATGACCACATGCTGTCTTAGGAAAAATTCTTACTTAAATTATTAAACCTAGATTGATATAGTCCCCTCTTTCCGTTTGCCTATTTCTTTCTTTCTTTCTTTCTTTCTTTCTTTCTTTACTTTTAACAATTATGAATTAAACCCCTTTTTTTATCTGCTCTTTACATTTTTAATTTTTAATCCTGAATGTTGCTTTCTAATTTTTCTTTTCATTTTTCTTTAATATTGTTTTATCTAATTTTTATTTTTATTTAAAATTTTAATTTTCCTTACAATTTTATGTACATGTAATATTTTAATATTTGAATTTTTAGTACTCATGATTTACGGCCCTTTGATTTCTTCTTCCTGCATTTTATTAATTTTAATTTAAAATTTTTTTATTTAAATTTTTAATTTTTTTAATTTTTATCGATATGTAACCGTAAAATATTAAAATTTTAATCTTGTTATTAAAAAAGAGGTAACTTAACTTTATAAGATTAAATTTCCATGAAAATCGAGTGAACTTAAATTAAAGCCTATTAAACTGTCAGTTTGAAATATGCGCCTGATGATTGCATAATAACGCATGAAACTCCGAGTCATGCCATCGACATAGAATAATATGTATATTTATTAATATATATATATATATTTATATATATATATATATAGTCATCTGCAGACAGATTTGTTTCGCTGTATCACAGATCATCAGTACGGTTAAACATCCGATTGCTTTTAACCCAGGATTGAAACCCGACCGAATTGGCGTCAGTCGGCGATTCTACCTCTGAGCTATTGGCGCTCGGTAGGAGGAGGCAGACTTTTAGCGTATGATGTATCATATGACAGAAGCCAGAGAGTTCTAATTCATTACTGAATGTGCGATGCGTAGATGCTAGAGTAGCTAATGTTTTTCAAAGTCTACCATTAGATAGATAGATAGATAGATAGATAGATAGATAGATAGATAGATAGATGCAACAAATTTTTATTTATTAATCCTACATATGTTATTACTTAGATGATTGTTGCTTTTTTAGTGGCTACCTATATTTAAGTAGACAATCAGTTTATTTATTAAACATATTTTTTTTATTTCCGTTTACCGGCCTTAACATTCGAAAAATCAAATGAAAGAAAAATCGGATCTGAAAACGGTTTTTTCAAATCCCGCTCTGCTGCGGGATTTGAAAAAAACCCTTTTCAGATCCGATTCTCTTTTAAATGTTTTATATATAACTGTGGTATGTACTTCTGTTACTAACCATTACTTATTATATAAATATATACCTACATATAAACTCTCTGCAGACAGGGGTGTTTCACTATATAACAGCTCTTCTGTGCGGCTAGGTTAACCGTTTGCCTCAAGCCAGGACAGAAACCCGACAGATTGGACATCAGTCGGATATTCGCCCGATATGTCATTGCCGCACATCATACAATTATTGTTAATCAGTCATTTTTTTTTTGTCATAATTAAATTACGCCAGTACATAGTTGTGTTAAAAAGTGCTCATCGCATATATATTGTAGATCTTTTCATTATTTCTCATTTGGAATGCGGAAGTAACTCGTTTTCAAATTAAAAATGCAACGAATTTTTATTTATTAATCCTACAGATATTATTACTTAGACGATTTTATATATATATATATATATAATAAGTATATATTTTAATTAGGAAGATCAGCCGATTACGTTACCATGGTTTCAACCTTTCGGTATCGTCAGACGTTATATATATATTAGTTATATAGAAACCATGGTAGCGTAATCGGTGATCTTCCGAATTAGAATATTTAAAAGCTCTGCATTTCTTTAATTATATATTGAGCCCTTTTTGATGCAAATGCTTACTGGTTTAATTTGACACTGACCAATATCTGGTTAATCATATATATATATATATATATATATATATATATGTGTATAAATATATATATATATGTATAAATATATATATAATGTGTGTGTGTGTGTGTGTGTGTGTGTGTGTGTGTGTGTGTGTGTGTGTGTGTGATCAGTGCTGGTAGCAATAATAAAACATTTATACAATAAATTATCCATATATATCTCACCGCTCTATGTTACTCGGAAATTTCATGCTTGTAGCAATCGTTAGGCAATAATTAAAGATATCCCAGTATTTACCCTTCTCCCCCACTTGAGAGAGATGTGACACAAGGTCTTTTTTAACGTGGGGAACTTGAGCGCGTACGCTCAGGTACTGGTCAAAACATTACCTATCCACCGCTGTGGATAGGTTCAAAACCAGTATAAACTAGTCTTAAACTGGTCTTATTCGGTCTTAATTTGGTGACCCCAAGCCCGAAGATATCCCACCTAACACATTTCTAGACCTCTGGTAAGATAATGGAGTAGTTCATTTTTATGCGGGGAAAGGTAAATGGGTTAAAAAAGAAAATATTTAAAAAAAAGAAAAAAACTAAAAATAGAAAAATAAAATTTAAACTTAAAACAAAAATAAATGCCAAGTAAAGCTAAGTCAGTCAGTCAGTTAAATGCCATACGTGAAACACGCTTGGGCGATCATGTCTCGAAAGAGACATGACTGACTGGGCAGAAGATTATCCCGCAGTAAGTTGCCATTGCTTTCTGTGGTAGACTGGTTGCCGACCAAGGCTATAGAACCCAATCTGTCCTGTTATTTAACCCATAACTGGAAGGAATAGACGGATTAATACCTTTCCCAAGGGTATTTGCGCGTAAGTGAATGCAATGAATTCAGCTGGAATTCGAACTCGGCTCCCCGATTTCTCGTTCCGGGCCGATATCCAATGCACCATAGCGCACATTAAAAGAGGCGACCTTTCGACTGGATAATTGTTCCACTCAAATACAAATCCGATGAATATTTACATATACACTTAAGTATGAAATGGGATCAACTACAGGTCAAATATGGATCGGAATCCGACAGAATGATATGATAAAGAACAAATAAATCTGAACTATGTTTACCCATAGTGTCAAGAATATGTTTGACCTACATTTACTTCTAGACTCAAATGTAACCCGACCAACGTTTATCTATAAACTCAAATATAAGCTCAACCAATATTTGCGTATACTCTTAAGTATAAGTCCGACCGTGTTTACCCAATGCGAGTGTAAATCTGACTGATGTTGACTTATAGATTCAAGCATAGACTCGGTCATGGTTTACTTATCGACTCAAATATAAATCCGAACAATGTTTGCGTAGAGACTCAAGAATAAATCTGGTCATTATTTACTTAGAAACGCGAATATAAACCAGACAGCTATTTAGCTATACGCTTAAGTAGGTTCCTCCACTCATTTTCGATAACTGACTTCTAAATCTGAATTTTTTAAAAAATAAAACAAACGTTTTGTTGAAACTTTTATTTTACTTTTAATTGAATGCTAAGTGATGAAATTTGCTATTTACATAAGTAAAATACTCTGGAAACAGAAATTATATTGATCGGAATCTAAAATTTTGAGATTTTAAAAACATTTTCAGCCATTTTCGAGCGATCGACATATTTGTAAACAAAAGTTAATTCTCGGTTTTAAAAATTTTGCAAAAATAAAATATACAATTGTGACATTATTTTTGGAAAATTAGCAAATTTAATGTTAGATTAATCTGATTTACACAAGTATTACTTATTTATAACATGAAATTTAGAATAAAACTGTTCCTTAACCACAGAGCTGAACTTTTTGAACTTTTTCCCTTATTTGAAATGTAATGACTGCTCGACAGATGTGAAATAAGTTAAGTGTATGGCGATCACAAGTGACATATTTGTACAAGAAACCCTGAAACACATGACCTTTTAATACACACACAAAAAAAATCACCATATAAAAAAAAATTTCAAATACACACAAAAAAAAATCAAAAGTTATTTTAAAAATACGATGGCTAAGATGATTTGTATTAAACTTTTCAATTAGTAAATATAGTTTTCACTTAATAACTTACCTACCTAACGTCTACAACCCTTGGAAATATTTAAAAATATTTTTTCAACTTTATACATTATTATAATTAATACAAAATGAAAGCAATTCTTTTTAAATTTAATTATTTATTGAAAAAAAGTTCTTCAGGCTATAATGTTCTTAATCCATATTATATGTTAAAGCAATTAAAAGCTTCTCTAATTAAACAATGTCATTATTTTATTGCATCTTTTATTTTACTATTCAGAGCAGATTTTCGGTAAAAGTGGCCAAAGGGTTGAAAAATATAATAAACTAGCAGTATAGCCTGGCGTTGCAGTCACACAAAAATCTTGCCTATTATATATAGATATATATATTACCAATTTTCTGCATTATTGTAAGAAGTGCAACCTTGAAACTTCTGAATATCGTTTCTTATGTCTTTGTCTATGAGTGTATCAAATTTGATTAAAAAACGGACCACTCCTTCTATAACCCGATTTTTTCGATTATCGATTTTCGATATTTATCGGGGGTACCTCGACACAAAACCTAGCTAAGAACACTCGCAGACGCTTATAATATAACTATGTAAATTTTTAAGAAAATCGGTTCAGTCGTTTCGGAGTCTATATATAACGGACACACACACACACACACAGACAAACACACAGACACACACATACACACACACGGAGACAAAGTTACATTTATAAATAAGTTTAGATAGATGATTTGCAATCCTCAATGTATTCTGTGCTTAACTAATAAAGCCAGTTTTGCCTACAAAATTTAATTTCTTGAAATTTCATAAATTTACGTGGCGTGGGGGTAACAGATGTATATTTTTACTAAGATTTTTAAAAAAGAATGATTTCAAAAATAATTTCATCCATTTGTAAACAACCCATGAAAGTTTCATTAAAATCCGACAATTATTTGATTTTTGCAAGAATTTCCAACTTAATGTGTTTGTCACCGAAAAAAAAAAACAAAAAAAAAACTGAATTATCTAATATTACGTTTTCCATTGTAAACTCTCGAAAAGATTTGGTTCCCTGGTAACTAAAATCAAAACAAGATTTTTTATCAAAATTTCGAATGTGTTAAAAGAGATTTAAAAACGTTTTAAAATAATTAAAATTACTTTAATCTTTCCTGTTGATAATAACATAAATATTTACATGGAAAAAGTTCGTTTTTATTAAGTTTGGGATCTTTTTTCTTCATACTTTGCTGTTTTTTCATCGATTTAGTGAAAGTTCTTACGTTTATGTATAAACCTACGAGTTGCAGACCTTGATCTTCAAGTTACCCGATTTTCGTTGAATTCGCATAAGGAGTCTCGGAGAAGTGTTAGTAAATTCTAAGCATTTCGGCGATTTCTTCCGTACCCAGCTAATCGATTCAAAAAATTTTGGCGTACATTAATGGTTCATGTCGTGATCGACAAGTGACCCAATTTCGGTTGAAATCGGACCAAGGGTTTCGGAGGAGTAGACTAGAAAGTGTGAGATGGAAAGTGCGACACAGAGATCCGAAGGCGAATTGGCATGGCAAAGGATGCGTTCCAGAAGCTGAGTAAAGGACTAACACACAGGAAAATTTCACTAGAAACAAAGAAAAGAGTGCTGGATTGCTATGTGATGTCAGTTCTTCAATACGGCAGTGAATGCTGGACAATATCATCGAAAATGAGGACAAAACTGGAAGCGGCGGAAATGTGGTTCGACAGAAGGATGCTGCGGATATCGTGGACTGAGCACGCAAGCAACGATGAGATGTTGTAAAGAATGGCAACCAAAAGGAAATTAATACTGAGCATCAGGAAGAGACAACTGAAGTTCCTGGGACGCGCAATGAGGAAGGAGAGCTTGGAGAACCTGATACTGACAGGACAGATAGAAGGAAAGAGAGACAGAGGAAGGCAGTGGATAACATATTTGCAGGGCCTGATCATGTGGATGACGGAACGGGGGTTGCCAGGAGTAACAGGTGCAAACATACTAAGAGCCACAAGGGATAGGGAGACGTGAAGAACCATGATTACCTACGTTCTGAAGGGACAGGCACATAGAAGAAGAAGAAGAAGAAGAAGAAGAAGAAGAAGAAGAAGAAGAGTTCGTTAAAATGGAGACACACAAATACACACAGGCAGACAGACAGATAGATATATCCATTTTCATATAGATAGATTATATAACTTTATTTTGAATTTCCTTCACGTTGTCTGCCTAGATGACGGATAAGAATGTTACGTCCATTACACCAGCGCTAGTGGACCGGATTCGATCTTAAGTTTAAAAAAAAAAACCACCACTTAGAAAAGTGACGCACCAAGATTCTTGCTTACCCTATTTCCTCATGTTTGGCGCTGTGCTAAACTAAGCAAGGCTTTTATACACTTTCCGTTAAATTAATGGAATGAAGCTTAGCTCTTTCACATACCACGGACACATATACACAGCAAGAAGTACTTTCGTACATATACTTTCATTACATATTCAGAAAGCCGCATATAGTATTATACATCCAAACCAAACATATCCCTACATCTCATATACACACACAAGCTCCCTGCCTGGTCATAATTTCCTGCTATGCCTCATTAACTACCGTATTTTTGCCGCTATTTCTATATCTTTATTGAAACACTGAGGATTTAAAAATGTGCCTTGTAAGGAAATGTCCCCCCTGCGACTAAAAATGCAAAATGAAAATGAAGGACAGATAATGTTAATCAATGTAGATTGCGTTAAAACTACTGAGAAAGAGTGGGGGGGGGGGGGAGAAAGCAGCAAAGAAAATAAGAGAAATTAGACTATGTTTATAGAAATAGATTGATATATATCTAAACTTATTTATAAAAGGAACTTTGTCTCTGTGTGTGTGTCTGTGTGCGTGTATCCGTCACCTATAGACTCCGAAACGGCTGAACCGATTTTCTTGAAAATTTCCACAGTTGTACTATAAGCGTCTGCGAGTGTTCTTAGCTAGGTTCGGTGTCGAGCTACCCCCAATAAATATCGAAAATCGATAATCGAAAAAATCGGGTTATAGAAGAAGTGGTCCGATTTTGATCAAATTTGATATACTCATAGACAAAGACATAAGAAACGATATTCAGAAGTTTCAAGGTTGCAGTTCTATCCTTGGATGACTTATTTGACTCTGATATGGGAAATCGGTACCCCGATAACCTACCGGGTCTGATCAAAACCAGTTTTTCAACCCTTTTATTTTAGTTTTTGCTTTGGGTTTGGCTCTAAGTAGGTAGAGTTGTAGTTCTTAGTCTCAGCCATGATACCATTTGCGCAGAGGACTTATTTAGCCTTCAAAATTCAGTTTACGACGAAAATAACTTATTTCATATCGATACCAGGAAATCAAAATTTGACTAACATCCATTCATTTTTCTTTCAGTCTACGGTTTCGCTTTAACTGGAAACAACTATTGCTTTTTAGTCTTTCATGCAAACGTCCAAAGAGTCTGAGCTCCAGGACTATGGATTAGTTTTAAATCTTTCATTATACCCGAACAACGCTGAGCTATACTGCTAGTATATATATATATATATATATATATATATATATATATATATATATATATATATATATCCCTGTCTGGTGAGGCTAGTATGGTTGAAACCTAGGGAGCAAGTAAGAGACGTGAACCTTTCGTTCTGTGATATATATATATATCATTCATTTTTGGTCATAAATCAAATATATTAAAAAGTGCTGAATACATTCATACTGTTGGTCTTTTGTAATGTCTAGATGTAATCACACCTGTAAATAAAAAAAGTGGATAAAAGTGTTTTAAGATCGTTACGCAACACCATATACAAATGCCCTTGGGAAAGGTATTGATCCGTCTCTTCCGTCCAGTTATGAGTTAAATAATAGGGCACACTGGGTTCTATAGTCTTGGATGGCAACCAGTCTACCGCAGAAAGCAATGGCAACCTACTGCGGGATAATCTTCGAGCCAATCAGTGATGTCTCTTTCGTGACTTGATCGTCCAAAGCGTATGGCATTTAAGTGACGAAAGTAACACCTCCCTAATTTTTAAAATTTTAAGCTGATTAAAAATTCCAGTCGCGCGTTCGTTAAAAAACCCCAGTTTTTACGTTTGAAAAGCATTGGAAAATCAGTTATAATTTACCGAAAGGTTGAAAACTCGTTTCTAAGTGATCTATCTATCTATCTATCTATCTATCTATCTATCTATCTATCTATCTATCTATCTAATACAGTCTGTTCCTATCTATCTATCTATCTATCTATCTATCTATCTATCTATCTATCACGAGAACTGAATATATAATAGGCAAAATGGCGGAAGGACTTCTCTGGTACTTCTAGAATTGATAGACATATCAACGGCTCAAACATATAAATACTTCTGACCTCTGACCAAACATACCGGATAAACCCATGTTTGTCTGATAAAAAAATTACGTTCTTTTATTACTTCAATTATTTAAAAAAAAAACTCATCTAATTTAATATTGCACACGAGCAAGATAGATAGATAAATAATCAGAATGGCATAGATAGATAGATAGATAGATAGATAGATAGATAGATAGATAAATAAATAAATAAATAAATAAATAAATAAATAAATAGATAAATAAATAAATAAATAAATAATTTTAATGGTTACTCAGTAAAGAAACAGCCGGCATTATCTAAGGGTTCGAATATCCAAGGTAGCTGTGAATACATTAATAAACTGAATTTTATTTAGCAAAAACACGTGTTAGTAATTTTATTTAGAAGTTTTTTTATTGGTAACTCATAAAGGAGCGGATGGCATTATGAAATAAGGTGGTTCAAATATCCAAGGTAGCAGTGAATACGATCGGGAAAACGTTTTTTTATTCTTTGTTTTTATGACTGAGTGACATTTTCACAAAATGCCTGCCATCTGCTTGCACAAATGCACCACTGGTCTTTTTAATGCTAAAACTATCATTATTTGAATTGCCATCTTTAGCTGATTTAAAAATAGCTCGATTTTGAAAATTGGGCACTTTCTAACTTTGTATATATATATATATATATTTGGAATTTTTTAAAATCATTTCACTCCAAGCAAAATGATTATGCCAATAAGACGCAAGGAGCTAGAGGAGTGAAAGGGAATCAGAATTTAGCAAAAAGCAGAAACCTAATTTGAAACAAGAAAAAAATGTTCCTGTTCAAAAGTGGCGATAGGAGTGTGAACCGGGTGATAAACGAGTCTCCTCCTAGGGAAAATGGAAACAAAAACGGACACTTATAGTCACATAAATAGAAAGAAAGGTTTGAAAATTTTTATGCTCACAAGACATATTGAAAGCAAGCGAGTCAAAGGTAAGCGCGTGACCTACCTAATGATCTAGTGTAAATGGTTGGTAGAACGGAAATTAGGAGACATAACAAACATTTTCCAAGGGCTACAAAATTCAAGAAATTGTGGAGAGCCATAACCACTAGCGCTTCTTTTTAAACTAAACTATTTGGGTTTAAAGTGAGAGAAGAATGTCCGTCTGAGTTGTAGCATAATCATCAAATTTATGAAGGAATGATATTTCGAAGGAACCCTTTACGGAATGCTTATTTTATTTAAATTATACGATTTATACATATATTATTTTAATCATATCACCCCAAGCAAGGCGAAAACGCCACTGATGCGCAGGGGGCTACGTAAGAGTGAAAAGACTGGAAAAGAGAAAAACCGGAAACCACATCCTAAATAGGAAACAACGGATGAGCCTCTTCACCTGTTCAATAGACGTGGGTGGAGTGTGAACCGGGCGATAGTTTAGTCTATCTACTCCAATTGAAAAAAAAATTTTAAAAAAAGAGTGAAAAGATTGGAAAAATGAAAAACCGGAAACCACATCCTAAACAGGAAACAAGGGATGAGCCTCTTCACCTGTTCAATAGACGTCCTTTCGATAACGTCCATGTTTCTTTTTTGTTTTTCTTCTTCTATGTGTCGAGTCCTTTCAGGACGTTGGCGATCCTTGTTATCTACAATTTCCTGCCTTTTATAGCTCATATTTTTTTTTTGTTATCTCTACTAGTCCCTGTTTTCTCATCTATTTACCTAAGCTAGTTAGGTAGATTACGCGCTGCTTTTGTCTACCCTACTTGCCCTCAGCATGTCCTGTGTGTGTCAAATTTTCCAAGCCTTTTTTTCTCATTATGTGTCCTAGAAATTTCAACCACCTCTTTCTGGTGTCCTTTTTGTTTTCGTTTTCTCTAAAACTTCGTCATTGCTCACGTGTTCAGCCCACGATATTCTCACCATCCTTCTGTAGCTCTGTCTTTTCTTCATCTGTGAGAAGACTGTCTAATATTCAATAGCCTTACAGAAGGACAGATATTACATAACAGTTAAGTACTTTTGTTTGTTTCTAACGAAATTTTCCTGTTTCCTAATACTTTGCTTAGTTTTTAGAAGGAATCTTTTGTTATCTCAATGCGCCTTTAGATTTGGGTTTTGTCCATTTTCTGTTAGTTACTTATGTATACAATATTGTTTAAAGTACTGTATACCAGGGACCGAGCACGTGACTAACGACGAGGTGTTAGAGAGAATGCAAACGAGAAGAAAACTCATACTTAACATCAGGAGGAGGTTCCTGGGATACGTAATGAGGAAAGAGAGCCGAAAGAATCTAATACTCACAGGACGGATAGCGGGAAAGAGAGACTGGGGAAAGCAGCGCGAGACATATTTGATGGGGTTAAACAAATGGATGGCGGAGTGGCGTTTGGGAGAGATTCGTTGTACTTCTTCCACAATATAGACATTGATAAAACCCTTATTAATCGAAAGCAGTCTTTTCGATGGATGAAATTGTAAAATTAGAGGATGGTTTTTTAGCACTTCCGTAGATCAAAAGATCTTCTTCTTCCCTTTAGGACCTAGGCGATCATGGACTTCGGAAAACAAAACGGCCCTATCAATAATGTCCATAGCAGAAATTGAACACAATATCATTGGCCTGTTATACAAGTTGACTAAACTGCATGAAGACTGTGGTTCATACTAAAAATTATTCCCGTCTCAGTAACCCAATTTATTTATTGATTGATTAATTGATTGTTCTTTGTTTTGTTTTTTGTTTTTTGTTACAGCTTAACAGCCTATTGAAGTATATTTAAAACCAGAAAATATTTTAAATTGTAAGAATTTCTCTTTTTTTTTTAATAACTTATAGCTGGGGGAAGAAGAGATGGATTCATACCTTTCCCAAGGGTATTTACACATATAAGGGAATTTAGCGAACACAACAGGAATCGGAACTCGGCTCTTCGATTAACAATCCAGAACAATTACACCACCCGCACATCCAAGCTTACAGCACCTGATATTCCCAAACAGCCACCCATCTAGCTACTAACCAGTCTCGACTTCAGAGATCGCACAGAAACCGTTGTTTCAACGTGATGTGGCCGTAAGCTTGATTGGTCAATAAATGGGGTCAATAAATATGGTCTCCTTCCAAAGTCAGTTTTGTTCAGTAAAATATCTCAGTTTTTGTCATATTGCAGTAGATTACGTGTTAGTCTCGAAAGCCATTGATATGTAATGCAATCTTCAATAAATGGTCAAGAAATGTCTTTATCTCTTAAAGGTAGTTTTATTTTAGAAAGTATCTTTGTCCTAGTCATATTGCAGGATTGCGTGCTGGTCTCAAGAGTCATTCAATGGCAACTTGATCCTCACTGAACAATATATATATATATATAAGGCCGGTTTCTTTTTAACAGAAATTAATTACATCGACTTCCGCGAATAAAAGTTCACTAGTCCGCCAAACAATTGCATATTGTGTGTGTGTGTGTGTGTGTGTGTGTGTGTGTGTGTGTGTGTGTGTGTATGTGTGTGTATGTGTGTGTATGTATGTATGTGTGTGTATGTGTGTGCATGTGTGTGTGCGTGTGTGTGTGTGTGTGTGTGTGTGTGTGTGTGTGTGTGTGTGAACATCTTTACACCTATGGACAGTAGTAACAGGTAAATTCGATATCTTTCGGATGCGTTAAAATCAACATGCACTCTAAATTTTCTCAAAAGCAGAACAATGAAAAAGGAAGCGTTGATACTAGACAAAGCAAAGAGAAACTGGTAGACGAACAGAGGGGCGGGAGGAGAAAAAAGATGGTGTCGTGCTATCAAGGAGATAGCAAGGAGATAATATAATCGTTCTGACCTTAACCTCCTGTTTCCTTTAAAAATTAGGGTTTCCAAACTAACAAAATCAAAAACATTTGTGAATAAGTGGCAGTAAAGCAGTCACGCATGCGCTTACATAAGAAAAATTTCAGGCATCTTATGTGATTACTTTCATCCACTTGCCGCACTGCGGTTTCGGTTCAACGAAAAGAAAAGTAACGAAAGAAATGACGAAAGAGAGATATGACAAAAAAGAACCATTACGAAAGCGAAATGTGAAGCACTACAAAATAGATATGCGGTGAAACGATGCAGTTATATATATATATATATATATATATATATATATATATATATATAAAAGATGCAAGAAATTACAGAGTTTTAGGGAATATGGGAAAAACTATATATATATATATATATATTGTTGTCATCCGCAGACAGATCTGTTTCGCTGTATCACAGTTCATCAGTACGGTTAGACTCCGATTGCTACACAACCCAGGCTCGAAACCCGACCGATTTGGCATCAGTCGGCGACTCTACCCCTGGGCCACGGGGACGCTCTCACTCCCTGATTGAGCACCCTGGAAGATTGTTAGACTTTGAAAAAACAGTAGCTACTCTGGCATGTACGCATCGCTCATTCAGTAAAATGAATTAGAGCACTCTGGCTATTGGGCGAGTATAATGATAATATACGCACTAAAAAGGTCTGCCTACTTCCACCGAACGCCCATGGCCCAGAGTTGGAGTCGCTGACTGACACCGGTTCGGTCGGGTTTCAATCCTGGGTTGAAAGGCAATCGGAGTCTAACCGTACTGATTGTCTGTGATACAGCGAAACAGATCTGTCTGCGGATGACAATATATATATATATATATATATATATATATATGGTTAAATAAAAAGAAGACAAACTGTATTTATTTATAGTTGCCAACACTGTTTAGAGATACGTAATTTGGAATAAAGCTCATTTCGTCTTTTTGCCTTGATAAAGTCCATCACAGGACGAAACGCGTAGGCGAGTTAAATACAGTGTTTCTCTTGTCTTTTTTTAATATAATGTTCTAAACTATAATATATATATATATGTGTGTGTGTGTGTGTGAGAGAGAGAGAGAGAAAGAGAGAGAGTGTGTGTGTGTGTAAATATATATATGTGTGTGTGTGTGTGTGTATATATATATATACTCAGCTATGATCTGAGATTAAGGACAGGATTTTTAAATAAAAAAAGACACTGTTCTGCACACTCGAAAAATTTCATTAGAGAATATATGCCAACGAAAGAGAAGATAAAAAAAGACGGAAACGTCACGGTAGAAAAATAACTCTTCATATCAAAGTCAACGTAACATTTCAATCGTGGGTCTCTACTGGAATTAAATTCCCATGATTTTAAATAGTGGAAAGCGAAAACCTATTCTATAATAATTTTCTAAGCGTAGTTTAGATAGGGCTCAAGGACGAAAGTGTGAAGCGCCCAGTAAGAATCGAACTCACTATTTAGCCGTAATTGATCTAATGAGACAAGCTTGCTAACCATTACACCACATCGATAAGTAATTTACTACGAATCAGAAATCGGATAGCTGTGTTCGAATTCTAGTCGGGTTCTTTGCGTTCACTTACGCGCAAATAGCCTTGCGGAAGATATACATCTATCTCTACTTTTCCCAGCTATGGATTGAATAGCAGGACAGACTGGGTCCTATATAGCCTTGGTTGGCAACCAGTCTACCGTAGAAAGAAACGGTAACCTACTTCGTGAAAATCTTGTGTCTAGTCAGTCATCAATCAAAAGAAACATGATCGCCCTAGCGTGCATCACTCATGGCAATTAACTGACTGTAGCTTAGCTCAAATCTGGCACAAGTTCGAAATTGTGGAGCACCCAGCGAGGTTCGAACTCACTCAGTCGTAAATGATCATACGAGATAAGCTGGCCATTACACCAAGTCGAAGCGCCTCGAATCGAAAACTCCTTCTGTGTGTGTGTGTGTGTGTGTGTGTGTGTGTGTGTGTGTGTGTGTGTGTGTGTGTGTTAGGCAGAAGGATAGAGAAAGAGAGATTTAGTAAGAAAGTGAAGGGGGGGTTGTCTAGGACCAAACAAACTCCGGTCGATTCTAAAACTTAAATCGAGTTTGACAGACCGGAAGTGTAAAAATGAATAAATAAATAAATGAATAAAAAACACCTTATAACGGAAACACGTGTTTTGTGGAAAGTCTGCAACTGCTTCCTGAGAGACTTACGGAAACCAAAAGCTATTAAAAAAAATAAAAAAAATAAATAATTAAAAAATGAAAATAAAATTTCGTGTCGCCTCAGATATTTTACCCTCATCGAAAATGAGGACAAAACTGGAAGCAGCGGAAATGTGATTCTACAGAAGGATGCTGCGGATATCGTGGACTGAGCATACAAGCAACGATGAGGTGTTGGAAAGAATGGCAACAAAAAGGAAATTAATACTGAGCATCAGGAAGAGACAACTGAAGTTCCTGGGACACGCAATGAGGAAGGAGAGCTTGGAGAACCTGATACTGACTAGCCAGATAGAAGGAAAAAGAAACAGAGGAAGGCAGCAGATAACATATTTGCAAAGCCAGATCAGGTGGATAACGGAACGGGGGTTGCCGGGAGTAACAGGAACAAACATACTAAGGGCTACAAGGGATAGGGAGACGTGGAGAACTATGATCGCCTAAGTCCTGAAGGGACGGGGCACACTGAAGAAGAAGATGATACCTACCACATTCTGATTCGTAACTGAAGAACGAAGAAGATTCTAAAAAAAAAATGTGGATGGTGGAAATTAAACCCTTTTGCTTTTTGCTTTTATCCATTGTTTGGACAGGTAACGAAAATTGACTAACAGAATATCGCTGCAATAGGGAGACAAGCCAACTGATTAATATTATTGTAATTGGAATTGAAACTTTTTAGTGTGTGTTTTCTTGTATGCATTCATATCGTATCCCACTTTCTCTCTGTATATTGTGTTAAGTCTGCGTTTCGGTGTATAAAAGAGAAAGTTAGGTAGGTATATATGTTTGAATAAACTACTGAACAAGCGCCCTACAGTTTGGCAGCACTGCTCCCAGCATAGGAAATATCATATTACCGATAGACAAGCAAGACAATGGATATACGTGGGTGTGTCTACATAGATTTATATACGTGCGTAAGAGAGAAAAAAAATGGAGAAAGTATGTGCGTTATACGCGTGTTTCTGTTTTGGGAGTAACATCTATCTATCTCTCTTTGTCTTCTGTCTGTCTAGATGTATGTCTCTCCCTCTCTCTTCATATATATGTGTGTGTGTGTGTGTGTGTGTGTGTGTGTGTGTGTGTGTGTGACCACTAACCCTGTCATTACATGTAATAAATCATGTTTAATCTGTCAGCAAGCATGTATATATATATATATATATATATATCTATATATATATATATATTAGATATGTGAGTATGATATTTTATAGATGAGAATATTATTTTCACTTTCGGTAGGAAATTTAAAATATACTGGTAATGCAACTTGCATTCTAAACGTTATATAATTTAATTTCCGGTGTGTGTGTGTGTGTGTGTGTGTGTGTGTGTGTGTGTGCTAAATAAATATAAACTTTATTTTTTTAATTCGATTTTTTGTTTTAAACACTATTTTTAGTGGATATCCGTGTTTTAAATAGACTCCCCAATCTATTTTAAAGCAATGCGAGTTCGAATTCCAGCTGAATTCATTGTATTCACTTACGCGCAAATACACTTAGGAAAGGTATCAATCCGTCTATTCCTTTTAGTTATGGGTTAAATAATAGAACAGATTGGGTTCTATAGCCTTGGTCGGCAACCAGTCTACCGCAGAAAGCAATGTCAACCTACTGCTGGATAATCTTCTGCCTAGTCAGTCACGTCTCTTTCGAGACATGATCGGCCAAGCGTGTATCACGTATGGCACTTAACTGGCTGACTGAATTACGTTTAAATGCTGCTTCCGTAATCGATTATCTCACATTCGAGAGATTTAGACTGACAATTTTCTGCTATGGATCTATACGCATGCTGAAGGATTCGTAATATTAGGGCTTGGTGGTCTGGTAAAAGATGTTAGAATGGGGCTACTGGTAAGGTTAGAATTTAATGATCAATGTCTAGTAAGACTAGTTTTCTAATTCTTTCACTGCAGTAAATTCCTTTAGTCGGTATATACCAAAGTAGGGTACAAGGTCGCGAGAGTTTAGCAAGAAGTGAATCAAACGCAGCGAGAACGGCTCTCGAGACTAGCTATGCAATAAACGCCTGGCGTGAATGTAAGCCAACAAGTGTGCATATAAATTAAAATTATGTATGTATGTTTTGACTAGAAAGTATGTATGTATGTATGTATGTATGTATGTATGTATGTATGCATGTGGTTGGGTAAGTGTATGTTCGCGCGGTGGAACGCGTGGTGGTTGTTGATCGTGCGTGATAGTAATATTGGGTGTCAGCTGTGTGAAAGGAAAGACGGCGACGACATCGACCCGCCATTAAGGTCATTGAAACGGGTCACTTCCACGTCAGCTCGAAGACTCCTACCCGAAATAACCCACCTTAGCAAAATACAAAAACAATAGGTTGGATAGTTTGGGGGCAGAAAGGTAAGTAAAAAGCCGAAGAACCCCCAAACTGAGACGCATTCAACTGTGACGAAAAAAAAAACATGTCTGGTTGACTTTGCATTCAATAGACAAACGTCATCGCTCTTTGTAAACCAATAGAAGAAGAATAATTTCGTTTTTTCATTTAAGAAAGAAAGAAAGAAAGAAAAAAGAAAGAAAAAAAGAAAAGAATGAATGCAAAAAAGAAAATAAATGAAACAAAGAAAAAAAATTTATGAGAGAAAATGAATGGAAGAAAGAAAGAAAAAGAAAGGAATACAAGAGAGAAAAAGAAAGAAAGAAAGAAAGAAAAAGAAAGGAATGCAAAAAAGAAAATAAATGAAAGAAAAAGAAAGAAAGAAATATAAGAGAAAAAAGAAAGAAAAAGAAAGGAATAAAAAAAGAAAAGGAAAGAAATTTAAGAGAGGAAATGAAAGAAAGAAAGAAAAATGACAAAAATAAGAAAGAAAATGAATTAGAAAAAATTAAACAAAAAAATGAAAGAAAATATGAGAAAGAAACAAACAAAATGAAAGAAAGAAAATGAATGGAACAAAGGAAATAAATGGGAGAAAGAAAGAAGCATAAAATAAAAGAAAGAAGAAATTGACATATGAAAGAAAAGATTAAAGAAAATGAAAGAACGTAAAAACGAAAGATAACGGGAAAAGAAGAAATGAATGAAATAACAAAATAAAAATGAAAAAAACTGACAAAAAGGAAGAAAATACAAAAAAGCGAGAAAGAAAAATGAATGAAAAACTGAACACAAAATGAAAGAAAGAAGGAAAGAAAGAAAGAAAAAATTTATAAATATGACAAAAACAATGAAGGAAAAACAATAAAGAGAACGAAAGAAAGAAGAAAAGAAAATATTAAAAATATGACAACAAAAAGAAAATTAAAAAACTATAAAGAGAAAGAAAGAAAGAAAAGATTAAAAATATGACAAAAAAGAAAATGAAGAAAAAACAATAAAGAAAGAAAGAAAGAAAGAAAAGATTAAAATATGATAAAAAGAAAATGAAGGAAAAACAATAAAGAGAAAGAAAGAAAGAATTGTAAATTTCTAAAACCTTAGTAAATGCAAGTTGCTTTAGAAACAGTAAAGACGCCCCAATGATATGTTGACAACTCATAGTTCTCCGGCCCTGTGGGGATTAGACACTCGAGTAGACGTAGAACACACTAAGATATCTACCATTCGACAGCGAACAAGATTTGTGACTGCACTCAACGTTGACGCGAGTCAGTTTCATTCATGCCTCTCGTTTTGTACTTACTTTGTACTAACAGCTGCACAAATACAAGTTTAGATATCTAGTTGTTTAGCGACAGCTTGATATATATTTAAATGCACACACACACACACACACACACACACACACACACACACACACACACACACACACATATATATATATATATATCGTAAGTATAGTACTGGCTTAGTTCGCCTCGTGATAAAGCAGATAGTATTTAGATTTGTATATATATATATATATATATATATATATATATATATAGTCATCTGCAGACAGATCTGTTTCGCTGTATCACAGCTCATCTGTACGGTTAGACATCCGATTGCTTTTTACCCAGAATTGAAACCCGACCGAATTGGCGTCAGTCGGCTATTCTACCTCTGAGCTATTGGCGCTCGGTAGAAGGAGGCAAACTTTTAGCGTATGATGTATCAGAGTGCTCTAATTCATTACTGAATGAGCGATTCAGAAATTATAACATGAATATGTTATAATATCACTACAAAAGTAGCTATTTTGTTTCGACACTTCTTGTGTCTTATCAAGAAGTGTCTTAACAAGAAGTGTCGAAACAAAATAGCTACTTTTGTAGTGATATAACATATTCATTTTATAATTTCTGAATAAATATTATTAGCTCTACTTTGTATTGAGCACTTTTCTAAAGAATATTGTTTTTTTTTTTTTGGATACGGAATATTATTCCATCCATACGTACCCTATACTTAAACATATATATATATATATATATATGTGTGTGTGTGTGTGTGTGTGTGTGTGTGTGTGTGTGTGTGTGTGTGTGTGTCGTAAGTATAGTACTGGCTTAGTTCGTCTCGTGATAAAGCAGATAGTATTTAGGTTTGTATATGCGACCATGTTAAAGATGGCGTGACGCTGGATTTACACTGCTTGGGCATCGCTGTCTTTGCGTTTGCAGATAGCCAGATCTTAATTTGGGACAGGAGTTTTATTTGTTCAAGTAATCTAGCAGAGACGCCTCTTGAATAGCTTTCTTGCTCACTTTGTTTAGTCGTTTGCTTTTTATTCCAATAGTTTATGAACACCTTAATCTCCAACAAGTTTTTACTGGCTGGCGTAGGCCAAAAATAGAACAATGGGAATTTCCTATAGACTAAATAATGTCGCTGGAAAACAGTTAACAGTGTCAATAGTGTGTTGAGGACAAAATGAAGATTAGGTTCAAAATTCAGATAGGGGGCATTACGTAATTTATATCTTTTGGCGTTTAATAGATAATAATAGTAATAAGTCGAGGCCTGTTTATGACGCTGATTTTTACCTGAGTTTTTATTTTTATTTTTTTGTATTGTTTTTCTTTTTCCTTTGATTAATCCCATCTTATACAGACACTAAAAATATATCTCGAACGATATATTTTATAATGAGTCATTTTAATTTCAAAAGTCGTTCTGACCTTCTTCTTCTTCTTCTTCTTCTTCTGGTGTTTTCGGGTTCTTTCTTTCTTTCTTTCTTTCGGGTGATGTTAGTATTTTCATTTGACAGAATGAAGCACATGAAGAGTTTTTAATATAGATGAATCACCACATACGACACGCGACTTCCATCTAATCTTGTTTATCGTTTGTCATTACCGCAGACACTAGGTGGTGCCGCTGATCTTATTCTTGGTAGTCAAAATCGCCCGGTTCACACTCCACCCTCCACCCACGTCTATTGAACAGGTTAAGAGGCTCCTCCCTTGTTCCCTGTTTAGGATGTGGTTTCCGGCTTTCTCTTTTCCAATCTTCTCACTTTGTTTTTTTTTTTCAATTGGAGTAGATAGATCTATCTATCGCCCGGTTCACACTCCACCCACGTCTATTGAACAGGTTAAGAGGCTCATACTTTGTTCCCTGTTAGGATGTGGTTTCCGGCTTTCTCTTTTCCAATCTTTTCACTGTTACGTAGCCCCCTGCACATCAGTGGCGTTACCGCCTTGCTCGGGGTGATACAATTAAAAAAATATATATATGACCACCGTACAGCAAATATATTCTAATTTATAGGGAAAAGGGAGGCGTTATTTGTCATCTTACAATAGCAATAGGACATACGATCATTTTTTTGAGCATATTGCTAATATCTGAAGAAAAAAAAATGATATAATAAATTATCCGGATAAGAAAAAATATCTAAAGTTTTATTTTGATGCAATTTATCAAATTTCAGTTTAAACAATCTAAATCCACACGTAAACAGATTAAGAGATTTAAATTATTATAAATTCAGTTCTGAACGGATTTCAACTAATTTAAATTCAGTTTTTAAAAGATCTTAATTATTTTAAATTTAGTTCTTAGAAGATATTAGTTATTTTAAAGTCAGATTTTAAAGATTTCAATCAGTAAAAATTCAGTTTTAAGATAATTTCAATTCAGTTCTTAATGGATTTTAATTATTTAAATTTAGTTATTGTAAAAATATAGTTATTTTAAATTCAACATTTATGGAATTTTCATTGGGTTAAATTCGGTTTTAGACTATCTTAATTATTTTAAATCTAGTTCTTAACGATTTCAATTATTTAAATTTAGGGGATTTTAGTTCTTTTAGATCGAACTTTTAAAGGATTTTAATAGGTTCAAATTAAGTTTTAAGTTATTTTAATTACTTTAAATTTAGTTTTTAGTGATTTTGGTTATTTTATAGGCATTCGGTGTAATTCTATAGGGGCTGTTTATCTATTCTTTTTCTGTTGGTTATTGGAGAGTCCGTTCTAGTAAAGGGTAGTTGTATACTGTTGCAGGTTAACGGAATTTGGCCTTGTGGTAGATAGCCCACTATAAGTCATAAAATGATTACAAATCAAGAAAAGCAAATTGAGTTAAAAAATAACATTTTATACATACACATATCAATTAATGTTTTTACAATTGAAGTACTACTTGAAATATAGGTCCAACGGAGGTTGAAATGTTCATGGCAATAAAATGCTGAAAGAGAATTAATGTCTAGGAATATGGGGAGCGCTATGAGTAAGGACTGTCTTTGATGTAGTCGCCCCTTAGGTCAGTAAGTTGTTTTGAGGCAGGGAAGAAGGAAAGAGGTAAGGGAGGCGAGCGTAGTAAGCCACTTGACTTCGGTCAAGGAGGCTACTAATTATTCTCTTCTCCTCGAGTCAGTCTGCCTGTAGATGCTTTCTGTATCTGCTTTTTATATCTTCTTTTTGGATCACAGCAGATCACTTGGGATTTCACATTGTATTTGGTTCTGGGCTTCCCATTGGCTGATAAATAAAATTCGCGTAGGCTCGCGAAGTGGAAATTTAATATTTAATTAATTTTAATTTTCAACCGGTCCATCGCTTTTGCTCGGTATCACCACAATTCATAACATTTGTTTTATTTACATTGATTTTCTTTATATATTTATATATTTTATTGGTGAACTTTTGAAAAATCTACAAAGTTAAAAGAATATTTCATTGGGTATTAATATGAGTACACATACGAGTGTATATATAAGTGTCGGTACTGAAAATTCCCAGCCCGACCAACTCCTTAAAATCTGAGGAAATTATTAGAAATTATTTTTTTAAGAATCATTTCTTAGTCAGATATTTCCACAGGCTGTCGTTGGTGTTGCATCTTAAACGTTAGGATACTTTGAACGGTTCGTGAGGAGCAAATGTAATAACGAATTTTGTCACAGCCTTTTGTGAGCGGTGACATTTGAGAACCAGTGTATAGATCAGTGGTTCTCAAACTTTTTTCTGTCATTTCCCTCTACACCCAGATCAACCATCCAGATTCCCCCTTCATGTGTATGAGAGAAAGAGCAGTTAAAACACACTGAGACTATGTACTAATTTATTTTTCAGCTGTACAAATATACTGATAAACTTATAGTTAGAGAAAGTGGATAGAGAGCAGTTAGTAACCACTAAGCATAGCCATAAAGAGCGGTTGGTAACAAATAAAAGGACTTTTGTTTGCTCTTCTACTTCAAAATTAAACTAGTGCTTCTTGTGCACCAGTGTATCAATATCAGGATTAGTCGGTTTCGTGTTTGGGGCTTGATTGTGAGTAAATTAGAAAATCCTGGCTCACAAAGGTAGGTTGTGGAAAACACAATAAGGATTTTCAATGCGTTGTATCTCAGTTATGGGTATGCTCCACGCATGTTAAGCCAGAATTGTTTGAACGTGTACTGACTCGCTCTCTCTCTCTCTCTCTCTCTCTCTCTCTCTCTCTCTCTCTGACTTTTGGGAATCACCATATGCACGAAGATGTGCTGAAAATTTCTCGTCCCTACTAGACGAGAATTAACAAAACCAAATACACTTGGACATTTGCTCAAATTTTGATAATTGAATTTGGGGATAACTCTTACGTAAGCTGTAACCAATGTATCCCCACCATCCAGCTGTAGGACAATATTTCTGATGACTCTTGTCTTCTCATCTGTAAAGAAATTGTTCAGCAAGATGCCACTCGCCAATGAGTGAGACACGAAAACTAAAACTAAAACACCTTTTTCTCCGCAGAAGCATAATCCAATGAAAACGAAAATTAATAATAAGATAAAGCAGGGTAAATGCGAAATTCTTCAGGAGACATTGAACAATTATGTTTATTTTTTTCTCGTTAACTAAAAAAAAACAAAATAGTACAATTTCAAGTAATTTATGAAGAAGGAAATTACTGGAAAGTAATTAAAACTCACCTGAAGCGAGCTGAATGTGTAATGCTCTTCATGCCAATGACATTTCCACTAAAACTCTCTACGGCATATGTCTTCATGGAATTTCTTTTAATGTGTTCTGCTCGAATTTATATTTAAATTTGGGGCCATCAGGAGAGAATGTGTACCGTTTCGGGTCCTTCCTCTCAACGGTTTAACTTGCACACCGCCTTCCCTCCTTATTGATGTGAGGCCCCATTATACTAGTTTGTTGTAAATATATTACTTCAAATCTCTAAATGTAATTAATGTAAATAAAATATGTATATATTAATGGTAATATTTTTCGTTTTTTTATAAGGAAACATTCAGCTTTCATTGACCTAGCAGCAAGTGTTTCTCTA
>JBBBDQ010000383.1:4040000-4045000 GCA_037127315.1 Ascarosepion bandense
TAGTTGCTAAAATGAAAAAAAAAATTCCTTTGAAAACGGTTCACAATCGAAAATGACATTAAACTTTATATTTTTAAAATCTTCCGACATGTCTTTATTTAATAAAATCTTCCGACATGTCTTTATTTAATAAAATCTTCCGACATGTCTTTATTTAATAAAATCTTCCGACATGTCTTTATTTAATAAAATCTTCCGACATGTCTTTATTTAATAAAACAAAATCTTGTGATGAACCGCAATGTAAATAATTTCAGAATTTCACTGAAAAATTATAATATTTTCCAATATGCGTTGTGGTGCGGTGAATATCAGCTCGGAACAAAAAATCGGAGAGGCGAGTTCGAATTCCAACCGAATTCGTTGCATTCACTTACGCACAATTACCCTTGCGAGAGGTATTAATCCGTCGCTTCTCCCTCCAGCTATGGGTTAAACAGTAGGACAGATTAGATACTATAGGCTTGGTTGGCTACCGTAGAAAGAAAAAGCAACCTACTGCGGGGAAAATATTCTGCTCGTTCAGTCATGTCTCTTTGGAGACATGATCGATCGAGCGTATATCACGTATGGTACTTGACTAAGTTTATATTTATTTTTGTGTCGAATCTGAAAGAAAATAAAAGATTTTGTAAAAACCAAAATTAAAAAAATTATTTTTTAAGTTTTATTAAATTATTTATGGCAAGATGCGGCCCGAATGTTCGGCATGATCATATATATGAATATATTTATTTCTACCGACCTGATTATTTACGATAAACTTTCTTACGAACATATATGTCATTCGGCAGGATTCGAACCTGCGACCTCTATCGACATAAAATAGAATCCTGCCGAATGACACTTATTTTCGTAACAAAAATTTATCGTAAATAATCAGGCCGGTAGAAATAAATATATATACTGTTTGATTATAAACAGAATATCTACACACACACACACACACACACACACACACACACACACACACACACACACACATATATATATATATATATATATATAAATATAATTCACGATATTGCATTAAGTTTTACTGAAGTATTTCCTGGCATTTTTTTATATAACTCTAAAAAAAATTTGAAAGATTACCCCCTACTACAGATTTAAAAGTATACAGGCGATAACGAAAAGAAGTGTAAAATATACGCTAAAAATGTTTTTTGTTTTAATAAAATAACGTATTTAGTAATATATATATATATATATATATATATATATATATATATATATATATATATATATTATAAATTATATTTTAGAACATGTACAAATTTTTTATATATTCACTACAAATCGTACATTTGTTTCGACATTGAAACCACAATGTCTCATCAGGTGGTGTGGACAGGAATGAAAAGCCTTTCTCTTCCTGTCCACACCACCTGATGAGACATTGTAGTTTTAATGTCGAAACAAATGTACGATTTGCAATGGATATATAAAAAAATTGTACATGTTCTAAAATATAATTTATAATATACATATATATATATATATATATATATATATATATATATATATATATATATATATATATATATCGACCACTGTTTTAAATTAATGCTTTCGACGTTGTAAAAATATTTTTTTTTCTTCGTTCCTTAGTCATATATATTACGGAAATTAACGAATATTAACGAAACTTTGTTATAAACAACCGACAATTTGAAATGAATTGCTTGAGCATTATTTTTTTTATCGATACCCGTATTTAAGTAGATATTCTGTTTTTTAATTAAACAGTATTTATATCTACCGGCCTGACTATTTACGATAAATCGTTATTACGAAAATGTGTAAAACAATCCTGCCGAATAGCACACATTTTCGTCATAATAATTTATCGTCAATAATCAGGCCGGTAGATATAAATATATAATACTGTTTAATTAAAAAACCGAATATCGACTTAAATATGAGTATCGATAAAAAATAATGTTCAAACAATTCATTTCATATATATATATATATATATATATATATATATATATATATAGATAGATAGATAGATAGATAGATAGATAGATAGATAGATAGATATATGCAGTGCCACGGTTAAATTGTCGCCATTTTTGTTCTTAATTTCACGCATCCGCGTGATTTTTGATTTTGTCGACTGTATTAGCCTTAATTGAAAGAAAAAGCAGGAGTATAGTATGGTTATCTGTGAGAAAACTAGCACCATGACGCAATTCCCTCTTTAGAAAATTGGAAACGGCATGCTGCTTAATATTCACACCGGAAACTTCAATATAAACATTTCAGAGTGTTTGGGTGTCAATCTGAGAAAAATACAGAAGATTCGGAAAGAGTTCGATGAGTCTAATGGTGATTACGAAGGTACGGCAGCTCTCAGCAACACATTTGGGAGCTCAGAACTACCAGATGAAGTTTTCCGAGCTGTCGGAAAACTTCATCTGGTAGTTCTGAGCTCCCAACACGGAGGCCTACAGAAAGTAGTGCCGCTCTTGGTCAAGATGGTGACTGCTGTTAGACCCTATGTCTGGTAGCAAGACTCTGTACTGTGCCGCACAAGGAGGAGAGCTGAGTCATGAATGTCAGGCAATTTCTGCGACCGCATCACACTTTACATCTGGCCTCCTAACTAAAAAATCTGCAAGCCCCTTGATTATTGTGTGGGGCGCAGCGAGAGACCAACAAAACTCCTTGTAACACCAAAGATGAACTGAAGGTAAGAATTATGGCAACATTCACCAACTTAAACAGGGAGACCGTCTCGAAGAGTTGCAGGAGATTCCAAAGTCGTATGGAGGCAGTAGTTGAAGCTCATAGCGGTTTTATTGAAAACATTACTCTTTAGTATTTCAAGACGTTATTTTTTTTTTGTGTGTGTGTAACTTTGGTAACTATATCTGTTAAAATGAGATGTCAGTGTCGTTTTCATTTTTTTTTTTTTTTTGCGTCATTTAGACGACAATTTATCCCTCGCACCACACACACACACAAACACACACACACACACACACACACACACATATATATATATTTGTATGTCGGTGTGTAATCATTAAAGCGAATTCATCCTGTTTATAATGTCTGTGTAAATATTTACGATAAAATATATCAATATTATATTGTCTCTA
Source organism: Ascarosepion bandense (assembly GCA_037127315.1). Classification (NCBI taxonomy): domain Eukaryota; kingdom Metazoa; phylum Mollusca; class Cephalopoda; order Sepiida; family Sepiidae; genus Ascarosepion; species Ascarosepion bandense. The sequence goes on from JBBBDQ010000383.1 coordinate 4,043,111, forward strand.
TTTTATTATCGCTTTAGTTTTGAAAGAACCAATTCTATTTGAATGCTTTTATTGTGGTTTGGATAGCCGTTGTCAACTAGCATAACAACAGCTTTCTAAATTACAATGAAGGGCAGCCAGTTAAAACTGTTTTATTTTTTCAAAACAAATGCAATGGTAACACAGACAATAACAGTAATATCAATATGTATTGGGAGGGTATCTGAGTGTTTATAATGAAAGTGGGGAAAAATGCAGCCATAGAATTAGAATATTCTCGTTCATAGTATCTAAAAGCTACATTGGCATTTAGCTTTTCATTGGTTTTCTTTGTTTCCATCGCCATTGGTCTATTAGTATTTAATTGTATTAGTAGTAATCTTATGTTAATTTCTAAATTTCCCCTGGAAGGTTCCAAAATTATTTATCTATTTAATTCAGATCTCTACGATTAGACATTCGAGGTCTGATCAAAAGTATCGGAACTGTTATAACTTTATTGCTCAATTCCGTTGTATATAGCAGTGCTTGGAAGGAGAGTGTGCAGAGTGTGGTCGTCTTAACACATCACAGAAGAGGTTCCATCAATGACCACGGCTTGTGCAGCAGTTTTGCGGGCCAATACAGCATTCCATTAGTCCGAGAACTACCATATTCCCCAGATTTCAACTTTTCTACTTCACAAATCAATTACCGTTTGAAGGAACACGATTTCAAGACGTCGAGAGAAACGCTGGTTTCTGTTCGCCAAAAAGGAGTTCTATGAATGTTTCCAAAAATAGAAATGATGCTTAGCCGGAGTTTATGGCTTCACAAGAAACAAATGTATAGAATAATCAAAAGATATCCTATATGAACACCTGATCTAATTTTCTTCTTCTTCTTCTTCTTCTTCTTCTTCTTCTTCTTCTTCTTCTTCTTCTTCAAAATTAAGTTTACGACGAAAAACTTATTTGATATCAATACCAGGAAATCAAAATTTGACTTACATCCATTTTTCTTTCAGTCTACGGTTTCGCTTCAACTGGAAACAACTATTGCTTTTTAGTCTTTCGTGCCAACGTCCAAAGAGTCTGAGCTCCAAGACCATGCATTAGTTTTAAATCTTTCATTACACCCGAGCAACGCCGGGCTATACTGCTAGTATATATATATATACTAGCATCATAGCCTGGCGTTGCCCGTGCATTGGAAAGGAGAGCTGAGTCTGTTAATTTTCAGCATTAAGAAAAATTAAATATAAACGCTCAATTTTTTTAAATAAAAAATATTTTAGTCACGTTTGACACGTGTGATTTGATTTCTGTGTCGTAATTTAGCAAACATCTTAGATGTTTTACGGAGCAAATGTAAACAATCGGCTCTATTATCCAAAAAGTACGAAAGGGGAAATTGCTGAACTTATACTCAAAAAGTATGTGTCGACCTGGTTTCTCTGTAGATATGTGTCCTTAGAAAGTTTTAATGGCGTAGCTTAATAAATGTAGGCGTGCATACGTTACAGTCACACACAGACTCACAGATTATCTTTTATATATATAGATATATACAGAGGTGCAAGTGTGTCTGTATGTATGAATGTATCAGATCAGATTAAAAATAATGCCAATCATTCTTTAGAAGCTGCTTTGTTTACGTTTCGGATACAAAACTCATCAGGTATGGCCTTTCGAAGAAAGAATGACTGATGAAGTGCGCTTTTATTAAAAGTAGAAATCGAGCCTAGCTTAACTATGAGATTCTCTGTGGCCACCCGTCAAGCACGTCGGATTAAATGCTGGTTTCTTCTAAAAAGTTGAGCGCAAGTTTGAGCTAAGCCGGAGAGAAAGAGAGAAGAGGGAGAGAAAACAAAGAGAGAGAGGGAAAAGTGAGAAAGAAAGAAAAGAGGGAAGAAAGAAAGGATGAGAGAGA
>JBBBDQ010000383.1:4047500-4087500 GCA_037127315.1 Ascarosepion bandense
ATATATATATATATATATATATATATATATATTTAAGAAGGTCTGGGTTGGTTGTATGGATGGATGATTTTGTTTCCCGGCATATCAAATTTTGTGACTTATTTATTGGTCGAATCTAAATATTTTGAACATAAGTTTATACTGTCAGCGTAAACGTGCAATTTTCAAATATATAATTTGTAAATTACAAAATGATATTTATTAATGTATTGTGGTAATTTCGCTTCAGAAATGTATTGTTGTTAATTTTTTGTAAATGCATCGATGGCAATTTTATCATGAAACTGCATTTTTATGCTTTATATTAGTCTTATTGAAAGACTAATAAAGACTAATAAAGACTTATTCTTTATTTGATTGTAAATTTACTATAAAAAAAAGTATTGTGGGTAATTTTATTGTAAGAATGTACTGTTGATTTTTGTTTGGGCATTCACTATTTACCCATAGCTGGGACCATAACAGGTACTAGCATCCCAAGTCACGTTGAACGCGGGAAAAACACCAAATCAGAAGTGGCTTCACGTTCCTCCAAACCTTCTAATCTCACTATCAGAGACTTTACTGCCGGATGAAATTTATATACACAGGTTGAAGAAAGGCTGTGTAATATTTGTTTCTTTGACCAAACTTATTCATGAACATTATAAATATATAAAGTAATATAAATGAGATATTTACCGGAGTGAATACATGCATATATATATATATATATATATATATATATATATATATATATATAGTGTTGAGATTTGATAATGTTTAGAGCCAATATTTTTGTTTTTTTTTCAGTAGTTTTAGTGATAAAAGGTATTTGGCAAGCAGGTTTTTCTAATGAAGTGCACGATATCGAAGTGACTTGGGATGCTGGTATATATATATATATATATATATATATATATATATATATAGATAGATAGATAGATAGATAGATAGATAGATAGATAGATCAAAATTGATGGCAAGTCCGTAAACAGAAAGAATAATCAAAAAATATCTATTTAATAGAAAATATGAAAAGATAGATTTGTATAAAGAGCTTAATGGTTATTATTCAGTGCAATTATAACCACAAATAAATTAAAATTTATAAATTATAAGTTATAATTCCTTTAGATAATGTGTTGAAAATTTTTCTTTATATATATATATATATATATATATATATGCAATTGGATATCTAACCGTACGGATGAGCTGTGATACAGCGAAACAGGACTGCCAGCGTATGACTATATTATTACTCTTCTGGCCTGCGAATTCGATAAGAGAAATTCTGCTCACTGGCATTTTGTTTATTTGTTTATTATCTCGAATGCACGCACCGATAGACGTAATATACACTGTTTAGAATTAAAGAAAAAATAAGAAAACGAGACGTCCGCTTCAAATACGGGTATCCATTCAAACCGCTTACAGTAAAAGTGAATAAAAAAATCGGCTTAAATATAAATTTAGCAATACTTTAAAACACACGCACACACAAACACACACACAAACCCTCACACACACACACACACACACACATTTATATATATATATATATATATATATATATATATATATATATATAACACAAATATGTATAAAAAATAGGTCAAGTAAATATTTTGTTTTTTGAATTCTATATGAACATTACAAAAGCATATATGTAAGTAACATAATTATCCCAGTGAATATATATATATATATATATATATATTTGTGTGTGTATGTGTGTGTGTGTGGTGCGTGAGTGCATATGTGGGTATATATATATATTGGCTTTTCCAATGTACATTGTACATACGTACATGCAAGGGACATTTTAGTAGCGTGAAAATTTAATGTTTATTTTGCTTCTCGTGGGCCCAATAAATATTTTTCAGGAATTAAGTTCTTTACTCCCATTTAGTGAGTATGCCATATTCTATTCTGCGGTCGTCTAGAACATTCTCTCGAAAAGGGGGTGTGTGGGTTGCAGAAACATCCACCTGCTAGCTCACCGCCTTCTTATATTAACAGTCCGATTTGATTTAAAACAAAATTTTGAGGAAAAATGCGTAATATTTGGCGGAACATTACGATTTACTAAGTGTAGCTGTGACTTCTTACAAGGCCGTAAATATGTAACACACAGTGAGGAACGAATTCACTACTCTGTTGTAATTGATTTAGCGAGACATGTTTCTAAACAATTGCGACACGTTTAAGATTATATATATATTTTCTTCTAAACATATACTGTTAAATAGAAGAGACAATGCGTTTCTATGACGTCACATTTGAATATATGGTTCTGTTGTCATTTCGTGCTATCACGCGGTGTGATGTCATAGAACTGCATTGCAAATTTGCGAACTGTGTTTGTTATTTTTGGTAACTATTGCCGTTGCCTAACAGAGTTTTATGTCAACACAAAATAAAATCGTTGGTGATGGTGGATGTTATTGTGTTACCGTCTTGGTGACCTCTCTGAAGATGGCTCATGTGAGCCGAAAGCTTAGAATCAAATTAATAAAAAATTATCCAAACGTTGGAGAATTTTTGTCTTTATTTTCAACTGAAATTAAAGCCAAAATACGACGTTTAGAACGGCTCACGATTAAACATAATAGACATTCATTGACTCTTATATTTAAGAGTATATGGTTAAAAATTATTTGCTGCCTCGATACAATATATATATATATATATATATATATATATATATATATATATATTCCATTTGTAACCGAGTTATTACGCGACCTAGGTTTCTACCATGAGTGGTGTCTTACTAATTGTCTTACTAATTGTAACCATACTAAAAATACCTCTTAGGTTCATACCTTTCTCAAAAAGAAAAAACGGTAAACGGTAAAATCAGTTATTGAAAATCGCCTGAAGACACCACTCATGGTAGAAACCTAGGTCGCGTAATAACTCGTTTACAAATGGAAAATATTCAAAAGTTCTACAATGTAATTGTATTGAACACCTTTTTAATACAAATGTGCACTGGTCTAGTTTTATCATGACCAAAAACTAAGTAATAAAACAATCAATCAATATATATATATATATATATATATATATATATATATATATATGTTTCGTTAAAAACGACCAACAAGGAAGATTTCCTTAATATTTTATTAAATTTTTCCAGTATTCTTACATGTTTCCTTTTTGCTGGAGATAAGGAATGTAAAAATGTTCCCTAAATTTCGGCGTTCCAAGCGCTTACATGCCACCTCTCTAGTAATAAAAGGGCAATAAAAACATTTATTAACCCATGACTTACAAGAAACCTTAAGAAAAATGTTCGTTGCAAATACAAAAATACTATTTCAATCACAATATCAAACACACCTTGTTATAAGAGTCACTATATATCAAACAATTTTCTCCTATCATCCACCTTAAATTATTTAATAGTGAAAATAGAGTTTTGAAAGTTAAAAAAAAAATAGATGCTCATGAGGTGCCCAGCTTCACACATCATATGATAGCTTTAAAGAAACCTCCTTTTCAAAAACAATAAAACATTACAGTCAAACATTAGGACATAACAACACCGGAAAGTAATATCCTTGAAAATGGTGTGTGAAGAGGCTGAAAGCGCTTGGAAATGAAATTACTTCTTCCGTCTGGCCACCGTACTCCCCAAATAGCAACCTGCTTGATTATTATGCATGAAGCGCGAGACAAATAAAACTCTTCGTAGGAACAAAGATGATTTGAAGGCAAAAAGTAAGGCAACATTTCACCAACTTCAACAAGGAGACTGTCCAGAGAAGATGTCAAAGAAACGCTCGGCTATTGTGTTTGAATTGTTCTTCTTCGTTGTATCTAAATGCTAAATTCAGCTTTTCATAGGTTTCATTTCTTTTTCATCGCCACTGAAGGTGGAGTGGCAGGGTGCAGGACGCGTTCCAGAAGCTGAGTAAAGTATTAAGAGACAGGAAAATTTCACTAGAAATTTTGGTGATGTCAGTTCTTCAATATGGCAGTGAATGCTGGAGAATCTCATCAAAGATAAAGGAAAAAATTGAAGAAAATGAAATGTGTTTCTACAGAAGGATGCTGCGGATATCATGGATCGAGCACGTGAGCAATGATGAGGTTTTGGAAAGGATGGAGACGAAAAGGAAATTAACACTGAGCATCAGGAAGAGACAACTAAAGTTCCTGGGACATGCAATGAGGAAGGACGGCTTGGAGAACCTGATACTAACAGGCCAGATAGAGGGAAAAAAGACAAAGAAAAGCAGCGGATAACATATTTGAAGGTCCTGAGCTGATGGATGACAGAATGAGGGTTGCGTGGTGTTACAGGAGAAAGTATGCTAAGAGCCACCAACGATAGGGAGACGTGGGAAGTCATGATTGCCCACGTCCTGAAAGGACAAGGCACACAAAAGAAGAAGAAGAAGAAGAAGATGGAAAAATCCGAATCTATTTATCTGTCTTATGCTGCTCTATAAGATTAGACATATGAACTCTGAATAAAAAGTATCGGGACTGTTACAACTTTATTGGTCAGTTCTGTTGTATATTGCAGTGTTTGGAAGGAAAGTGTGTAGAGTGTGGTCGTTTCACCACAGCGCAGAGGTTCTCTCCGTGACCATGGCTTTTTCAGCAGTTTGTGGTCAAGCACAGCATTCCTAAATTTCGAGAATTACCATATGCCCTAAATCTTGCCTATTGCAACTTCTTCAAAAATCAAATCCTCTTTGAAAGAAAGACGATTTCAAGGCTTCGAGGAATTTCAAGAGATTCAAAGATTGTGGCAGCATTCACCAACTTAAACAGAAAGATCGTCCAGAAGAAATGCATGAGATTCCGAAGTCGTCTGGAGGCAGTAGTTGAAGCCAATTGCGATTTTATAGAATAAATTTACTCTTTAGTATTTCAAGATATTTTTGTGCACGTTTGGTAAATATATTTGTTAAAATGAGATATCAGTGTCATTTTCATTTTTACGTCATTTAGACAACAATTTATCCATCGCACTATATATATATATATATAAAATTGTCCCCATATATAAGTTGTATTTATGTATTCACACCACATGCACTTTGAAAATAGATAGATAGATAGATAGATAGATAGATAGATAGATAATCAGAAAGGCAGAGATAGATAGATAGATAGATAGATAGATAGATAGATAGATAGATAGATAGATAGATATGAACAGACTGAGTTAGATGGCTAGATATGAACTTAGATAGATAGATAGATAGATAGATAGATAGATAGATAGATAGATAGATATGATATGAACAAACTGAGTTAGATGGATAGATATGAACTGAGATAGATAGATAGATAGATAGATAGATAGATAGATAGATAGATAGATAGATAGATATGAACAAACTGAGTTAAAGATGGATAGATATGGAACTGAGATAGATAGATAGATAGATAGATAGATAGATAGATAGATAGATAGATAGATAGATAGATATGAACAGACTGAGTTAGATGGATAGATATGAACTGAGATGAGATAGATAGATAGATAGATAGATAGATAGATAGATAGATAGATATGAACAAACTGAGTTAGATGGATAGATATGAACTGAGATAGATAGATAGATAGATAGATAGATAGATAGATAGATAGATAGATAGATAGATAGATATGGAACAGACTGAGTTAGATGGATAGATATGAACTAGATAGATAGATAGATAGATAGATAGATAGATAGATAGATAGATATGAACAGACTGAGTTAGATGGATAGATATGAACTGAGATAGATAGATAGATAGATAGATAGATAGATAGATAGATAGATAGATAGATAGATAGATATGAACAGACTGAGTTAGATGGATAGATATGAACTGAGATAGATAGATAGATAGATAGATAGATAGATAGATAGATAGATAGATATGAACAGACTGAGTTAGATGGATAGATATGAACTGAGATAGGATAGATAGATAGATAGATAGATAGATAGATAGATAGATAGATAGATAGATAGATATGAACAGACTGAGATAGATAGAGAGTGAGAGAGGGGGAAGCGAGAAAGAGCTAGAAGAGAAGAAAGAGAGATGTAGAGAGAGTGAAAGAAGGAAATTGAGGAAGAGCGAGAAAGAGAGAGAGAGAGAGAGAGAGAGGGAGGGGGGAACCTAAAAGTCAACACTGTATTGTCATTGTCAGTTACACACCCACGGTCTGAACCTTGCATTAGGTGTGGAACTGATAACATGTAGTGTTGATTATTATGTTCAAACAGGGCGTACTTACAGACATTCTCACTTAGCTATCAAGCATACTTCCCTCATAAATACAGCAAATTTTAAACAATATATATATATATACTAGCAGTATAGCCCGGCGTTGCTCGGGTGTAATGAAAGCTTTAAAACTAATCCATGGTCCTGGAGCATGGATTAGTGGTCTTTGGACGTTGGCACGAAAGACTTAAAAGCAATATTTGTATCCAGTTAAAGCGAAACCGTAGACTGAAAGAAAAACGAATGGATGTAAGTCAAATTTTGATTTCCTGGTATCAATATCAAATATTCTGCACTACTGTAAAAACCGCAACCTTGAAACTTCTGAATATCGTTTCTTATGTCTTTGTCTATGAGTGTATCAAATTTGATTATAATCGGACCACTTCTTCTATAACCCGATTTTTTTCGATTATTGATTTTCGATATTTATCGGGGGTACCTCGACACAAAACCTAGCTAAGAACACTCGCAGACGCTTATAGTACAACTGTGTAAATTTTCAAGAAAATCGGTTCAGCCGTTTCGGAGGTAACGGATACACAGACACACACAGACACAGTTCCATTTATAAATAAGTTTATATATATATATATACAGATCTGTTTCGCTGTATCACAGCTCATCAGCATGATTAGATATCTGATTACTTTTACCCAGGATTGAAACCAGACCGAATTGGCGTCAGTCGGTGATTCTACCCCTGAGCTATGGGCGCTCGGTAGAAGGAAGTAAACTTTTAGCGTATGATGTAGTTAGAGTGCTTTAATTCATTATTGAATGAGTGATGCGTAGACGTTAGAGTAGCTACTGGTTTTTCGAAGTCTACCATTCTTCCAGAGTGTTCATTTAGGGTGTGAGAGCGTAAAATTCTAAACATATACTGTTAAATATAAGAGACAATGAATGTTTATTATGCTTAATCATGAGCCGTTCTAAAAATCGTATTTTGGCTTTAATTTCAGGTGAAAATAAAGACAAACATTCTCCAACATTTGAATATTTTTATTATGCTCGTTCTAAGCTTTCGGCTTCCATGAGCCATCTTCAGAGAGGTTACAGGGATGTTAGCATAAAGACATCCACAATCAAAGATGAGTTTATCTTGTGTTGACATAAAACAATGCTATGCGACGATAACAGTCACCGAATTTCGTAAATTTGTAATGCGGTTCTACAACGTCACACCGCGTGAGAGACCGAAATGTTAGCAATAGAACCATATTTCTAAATGCAATGTAATGTGTCTGGCCAGATTGAAATGTGATTTTATTAAGTGTGGGTGAATAGGACATTATATATATATAAAGATATAGTCAGTTATGGTCTGAGATTAAGGACAGGTTGGTTAAATAAAAAGATGACAAGGGGAAAACTGTATTTAAATCGCTAACACGTTTTAGATTTCGATTTAAAATTTTGAATATGCCATACTAATAAAAAGAGTAAGCAATTTATTCGGATTGAAAATTCTCGAGAGCACCGCTATACAGTGCCACCAAAATATCAATTTGCGCTCTTTTTCTAATCTCACCTTTTCTTATGGAAATGATACTTTAACAGACTAACATATATAATAAAAAGCCCAAGGAAAACGGTTAAATTCCCTTCATTTTAACATCTCGTGACATTGCACTGCACATGGAGGAATTCTAAAACTAAAATATTCTGTTAATCTTTTTGATTAATTTGTGAGCGTTTTTTTTTTTTTTTTTTTACAGTTGCCAACACTGGTCATTTATATAGATACGTAATTTGGAATAAAGCTCATTTGATCTTTTTACTTTCATAAAGTCCATCACAGGACGAAACGCGTAGGCGAGTTAAATACAGTTTTCCTCTTGTCTTCTTTGTATTTAATCATATATATATATATGAAATTATTTGTTTGAACATTATTTTTAATCGATACTCGTATTTAAGTAGATATTCTGTTTATAATCAAACAGTATTATATATTTATTTCTACCGGCCTGATTATTTACGATAAATTTTTGTTACTGAAATGTGTGGTAAGATTCGAACCTGCGATCCCTATCCACATAGAGGAAGCCACCATGGTGATAATGGTCTGGCGTTTATTCTTTTATTCGTTTAGACTGATCGTCATTCGTGATCGAGAGGTCTAAGACGTGCCAGATCACATGGTGGCTTCCCCTATGTGGATAGGGGTCGCAGGTTCGAATCCTGCCGAATCACACTTTCGTAACCAAAATTTATCGTAAATAATCAGGCCTGCGGTAGAAATAAATATATAATACTTTTTGATTATAAACAGAATATCTACTTAAATACGAGTACCGATCAAAAATAATGTTCAAACAAATAATTTCAAATTGTCGGTTTGTTTATAACCACTTCGTTAATCTTCGTTAATATATATATATATTAATCATATCACCCCGAGCAAGGCGGTAACGCCACAGATGTGCAGGGGGTTATGTAAAAGAGAAAGCCGGAAACCACATCCTAAATAGGGAACAAGGGGTGAGCCTCTTCACCTGTTCAATAGATGTGGGTGGAGTGTGAACCGGGCGATAGTTTAGTCTATCTAGGGCGATAGTTCAATCTATCTATCTATCTATCTATCTATCTATCTATCTATCTATCTAATGTCGTATTATAATTGTGCTTATCCCACTCCTCGTTAATGCGCACGATCATTACACCCTGTCAATACCTCATAAATTCTGGACAATTCCGTATTGATCACGTGGAAAGAGGGAAAAAGACACAACTTGGTTTCAATGAGAAAATGAAAGAATGATTGAAAGAAATGTTTTTAATGGTTGTTTCTGTGAAATGGAAAAGTTATCAAATCAAAATCTTTCTTTATTTGTGTCTTCTTACGTGTTAAGATAAGGACCAGCATTCACATTTATTGCCATAATTTGTTAAAGTTGTTAGGCCTAAATATTTAACGATGTAATAGGAGAATTTCTATATTTTATTATCATAGAATTCGGCATGAGGTTATTCAATAACTAACTTAAGAGTTAAAAGTCATCAGAATATTAAAAAGGGGAAATATTAAAATCGGAAAATCATGAAATTTTCACAGCTCTTTCTAGTTAATAATGATTACATAACAAAATAAATACATATATAAACAAATTAGAAAATACAAATTCAACATTAACATCACTAACTTTCATTTATTAGGCACTAGCATCATAGCCCGGCGTTGCCCGTGCAACTAAGAACATTTTAATTTCTTCAGTGGATGAAACAAATACGTTTAAATTCGCTGCAGACACTTAAAATATAATGTATATATATAAAAGGCAATCTGTGAGTCTGGGTGTGACTGTTCCCTATGCACGCCTACATTTTTTAATATTTCTTTTGTTTCAAAATTACGGGGTAAAATATTCAAATTTTTTGTTGACCAAATGAATTTTTAAAACGTCGGAATAAAAATTAAATATAAAGGCTTATTTTTTTTTTTTAATAAAAAATATTTTAGTCGCGTTTGACACGTGTGATTTGATTTCTGTGACGTAATCTAGCAACCGTCTTAGATCTTAGATGTTTTACGGAGTAAATGTAAACAATCTACACCATTGGCCAAAAAGTGCGAAAGGGAAAATTGCTGAACTTAAACTCAAAAGGTATGTGTTGACCTGGCTTCCCTGTAGATATGTGTCCCTAGAAAGTTTGAATGGCGTAGCTTAAAAAATGTAGGCGTGCATAGGGAACAGTCACACACAGACTCACAGATTGCCTTTTATATATATATATATATATATATATATATATATATATATATTAAATCATGTTACTTCTTCCATTGTTTACTTTCATTTACACTGTTAGTTTTACAAATATTTTAAAGTATTCTTCAATTTATTTTTTTTTTAAGCTGAACTATATTTTTACTCCTGTTAATAAATGAACATCTCTTGTTTATATTTTTACTTCTGTTGCAAAATAAAAATCTTTACATTTACCTTGATAAAATCCCCCAGGGGACGAAACGCGTTGGTAAACAAAGGTTTTCCTTTGGTTTTTATTTAGTCTTTTTACAGATATTTTTTTTTTATCATTTCACCTCGAGCACTAGTGAGCAGGGGGGTTACAGTGAGAGAAAAGACTGGGTACAGTGGGTACAAAAGAAGAAAGAATAAATGATGAATAGGATTCAAGAAGATAGATAATGGCAATTGATATTGCATTTAATTTTTTGGAGATTGTAGCCATCAGAGGGACAAGTAAACGGAAGGGAGCTCCACTATTGGAGAGTGCGAGATATATTCATGTCTGAATATTCACACACACACACACACACACACACACACACACACACACACATATATATATATATATATATATATATATATATATAATCATTTCGCGCCAAAGAAAGCATTTTATTGCCACTGTTTTTTGCAGGGGGTTACACAGGAGGAAAGTTATGAGAAAGAGCGACAGATTATAGGGGGTACCAGGAAGTGGGTAAGAGAAGGATGAGAATACTGTTGAGAGTGAAGTGGTCGGAGAAAGGAGCATGAGAGAGAGGACATAAAACTTTGCTAAGCAGCGATAACAGTTACCAAATAGCAAACGCAGTTCGTAAATTTGTAATGCGGTTCTATGACGTCACACCGCGTGAGAGCTCGAAATGTTAACAGAACCATGTATTTAAATGCAATGTAATGTGTTAGCAAAGTTTTATGTCAACACAAGATAAAATCGTCTTTGATGGTGGATGTTTTTATGTTAACGTCCTTGTAACCACTCTGAAGATGGATCATGTGAGTCGAAAGCTTAGAACCAACTCAATAAAAAAATTATCCAAATGTTGGAGAAGTTTTGTCTTTATTTTCACCTGAAATTAAAGCCGAAATACGATGTTTAGAACGGCTCATGATTAAATATAATAGACATTCATTGTCTGTTATATTTAACAGTATATGTTAAGAAAATTATCTGCTGCCTCGATACACTATATATATATATATATATATATATATATATATATATATATATATATATTGTAATAGCTGTCACAATGGTTTATAAATTCATAGTATCACTACACAAAAATTTTTTCGCGTTTCGAAGCTAACCTTGTATCGAGCACTCTTTATAAAAATAAATGCCCGAACAGCAGGTTAAAAAACCTACGAGTTCCACAACTTTGTTACAATATATATATATATATATGATCTAAGAAATTTTTTTTCAATTCTTAGTGTCTAGTGGAAGTGTATGCATAATTTGCAAACTGATAACACCGTTCGGAATTCGTTTTTATTTTCATTTTTACCTGTATTCAATTTTCTTATTATTTGTCCAACTACCTCCCCTGTCAGACAGACTGTATTTTTGTCTCCTTGCTAGAAAACCTTCGATCTTAAACGTTTTTAAACGAGAGAGTTACTCTCCTCCATCGTTCTCTCTCGATGACAGAATAACAAGACAACTCCACGATGAAGAACCATTTAATGGCTTCCCAACTCGCATCTGCATAAAATGGCAGCAGCCGTTAGCAGTGCTTGCTAATGTTTTTCTACTAGTTGAGCTATTTTCTCCTCGCTACACGCTTATGAGGACGCATATGCGCGCTCCTCACAGCAAGCCCGACAAAGCGGTCTTGTGGGTCAGTGTGAATTCAGTACATTTACTATTCAGACTGTGCCTTAGAATTATTCATTTTCCCACACATTTGGCTTCTTTTCATCTTCAGTGTTTCACTCAAGTGCGTTGGGAAAAAAAATTCTTTGTCTGCCCCCTAACCACACGCTCGTCCCACACCCTCACTCTTTCTATTCTATCCAATGCGGTACGCATGTATCTAGAGAGACACAAATATACACACAAATTCTATTCCCCAGTGCATGTCATGTGCTCATAAAGGAGGCCACATTCAATGACAAATTAAATCTGTGTATAGTTAATTATATGTGTGTGTGCGAGTGTGCGCACGAGCGTGCGTGTGTGTGCACGCGCGTGCGTGTGTGTGTAGAAATCAAAAGACTGAGATACATAGGTATGAACAAAGCGAGATAGATGGATAATGAACTGAGATAGTTGATTTTCCAAGCACCGCTTAGAAGTGGCACAAGTCCTAAAGTATGGCGTCCCAGTAAGGATCGAATACAATGCTCAGTTATAATGATTTTAGCGAGACAAGCGTGCAAACCATTACACCACGCCAAGCTGCCCAATAGATAGATAGATAGATAGATAGATAGATAGATAGATAGATAGATAGATACGAACAGACTGCAGTAGATAGATAGATAGATAGATAGATAGATAGATAGATAGATAGATAGATAGATCAAAACAGAATGAGATAGATAGATAGATAGATAGATAGATAGATAGATAGATAGATAGAAACGAACAGACTGCAGTAGATAGATAGATAGATAGATAGATAGATAGATAGATAGATAGATAGATACGAACAGACTGCAGTAGATAGATAGATAGAGAGATAGATAGATAGATAGATAGATAGATAGATACGAACAGACTGCAGTAGATAGATAGATAGATAGATAGATAGATAGATAGATAGATCAAAACAGAATGAGATAGATAGATAGATAGATAGATAGATAGATAGAAACGAACAGACTGCAGTAGATAGATAGATAGATAGATAGATAGATAGATAGATACGAACAGACTGCTAGTAGATAGATAGATAGATAGATAGATAGATAGATAGATACGAACAGACTCAGTAGATAGATAGATAGATAGATAGATAGATAGATAGATACGAACAGACTGCAGTAGATAGATAGATAGATAGATAGATAGATAGATAGATAGATAGATAGATACGAACAGACTGCAGTAGATAGATAGATAGATAGATAGATAGATAGATAGATAGATAGATAATGTACAGACATTTGTTTCTGTTTTTTTTTTATATTTCCATAGATCTATATATATTATATATCTCTTTGAAATCTGAATAGACGCTTTAATGTGTTTGAAATTGTGCATATACCCCAAAATAAGTGATTTAGCCATTTAACTGATATATATATATAGTAAATGCTAGACAATTCCCTTATGTATGAAGAAGCCTCGTTATTTTGTGCTGGAGTAGAGGTTTATCACTTGTTTCCTGTTTCGAGTTTGGTGACCATTTCTATTTTAAGTATTTTTCTTCTCTTTCCCTTCTAACTGCCCCTTGAGTCTTAGTAATGTCATCACTGTGCTTGTGGTAAATTGATTAAAAGATAAGTTGTCCTACAGGAGGATGCTGAGAATACCATAACCCGAACATGTGAGTCACGACGAAGTGTTAGAGAAAATGGAAACAAAATGGAAGCTTATACTTAATAACACGAAGAGACAGTTGAAGTTTCTGGGGCACACGATGAGGAAAGAGGGCTGGGAAAATTTGGCACTAACAGGATATATTAAAGGCCAGAGATACAGATGAAAACAACGTATAACCTACCTAAATGATTAGTTTGACGGTGTTACAAGGTTTAAGAGAGATGAACAGAAAAACTTTATTAGAAGCTATAAAGTACATGAAACAATGGCGAGCCACGATCGCCCACGTCCTGTAGGGATACAGTACATAAAAGCTGATGATACACCGGTGTGTTTTAAACCGTAGAGCGCCTCAAATTCAGGCAAATACCTTTTAAAGAATGCGCATCGCCACGTTTAGATCTTCTAGAAAGGTCTTATCTGTTCGAAGCATAAACCAAGCAATTTTTAAGGAATTGGTGGATTTATTTTTAAAAGTTGTTTTCTCTTGAAAATATTGGAATTATTTCAAACTTTTGTTCCCATCTTGGTTGATATACGTGTTATAATAAACACAACGTTTCGACCAAGGACCCTCTGGTCATCATCAGGTGTCCATAGATTGGCTGATGTGGATTACCTCGTTGTCTATTGCGAAATATCCTGTGAAATCAGTGATTGTTCTTTCATGTTGGAATTTGGTTCGTCACTACCGAGTCCAAGGATCGAACTCATGGCCACTAGATGATACTAACACATGTATAATCAACAGCTATAGCCATACGCCACCGTCCCAAAGCACTTTTGAAGTCTTTTATATTCAGTGTCAAATGGATTTTAACAAATGAATTATGTTAGTGGGTTCGTCCCACTTGTTATAATTTCTATTGTATAAATAAGTTTCTAATTAAATATTGGTCTAATTTTCAGTAATCTTGGAATTATTTCGAAATTTTGTTCTCGTCTTGATTATTATAGACACAACGTTTCGACCAAGTACCCTTTTTTCTTACTGCAAACGTTATTTTTAAGGAGGCGCCCCGTTCTTTAAACAATGCGTATTTACTAATCAGTGCGCTGGATGTGTTTACATGTAAAGTAATGGATAGCGGCTCAAATTGGGGAATCGGAGAGCCGAGTTCGAATTCCAGTCGAGTTCATTGCATTCACTAATGTGTTAATAATCTTAGGAAAAGTATGCATCTATCTCTTCTCCACCCCTAATCTATGGGTGAACAGCAGGACAGAGTATCTTAGGTAGCAACCGGACTAGAAGAAAATCTCTGACTCCAAAACTTGCCCTGAAGCTGCAATACTGTGTTGCCCCTACGACTATGGAGAGTCACGGGACTCACTCATGATCATGATATATATAGGGTGCGATGGATAGATTGTCGTCTAAATTACGTAAAAATGAAAATAACACTTATCTGAAAAGATACATTTAGCAAAATTTTAAAAAAAAACAACCTGAAATGCTAAAAAGTAAATTTATTCAATAAAATCACTATTGGCTTCAACCACGGCGTCTAGACAACTTTGGCATCTCCTACAACTCATCTGGACAGTCTCCTTGTTTAAGTTGGTCAATGCTGCCATAATCTTCGCCTTCAGTTCATCTTTTGCGTTACAAGAAGTTTGTTGGTCTCTCGCTCAATTGCGCTTTACACTTAAAAATCCAGGGGATTGCAGTTTGGGGAGTCGAGTGGCCAGTTGTAAGGGGTGATATGGTCGCAGAAATTGTCTGTCAACCATGATTGTGTTCTCCGGCTTGTGTGATATGGTGCAGAGTCCTGTTGTAGCGGAGCTTTCGGTGCAAATGCCAAGCAGCACAGTATACCGTTTCCAAGTTTCCGGCTGAATGAATTGCGTTATGGTGTTTTTGTTTTCTCTCACAAACGGTGCTGAACTGACCCCACTATGCTGCTCAGTCGACAAAAAATCAAAAACAACCAATGCACAACCAATGCGAAAATTCAAAATATAAAATGGCAAAAAATTACCCATCGCACCCTGTGTGTAGATGTGTGTGTGTGTGTGTGTGTGTGTGTGTGTGTGTGTGTGTGTGTGTAGGAATGTATAAATTATATGAAATAGAAACTAACTTCTCAAAGAAATCTTTGCATCATGTTCAATTAAATAGGCGTACGATTTTTCTGTTAAAAACATGCACACATCTGCACACACACACACACACACACACACACACACTTACATACACGCACGCACTAACATACACACACCCACTGAACGATTAAACAAAGTTTCTTCTACAAATCTCTGGAGTCGAATTGCTGAATATAGCATCAGTCAGCTAAGTGACATTAAATTTGTAATTATTCGTCATGCGTATATATATATATATATATATATATATATATATACGCATGACGAATAATTACAATTATACAATTATATATTCTAAGCATATACTGTTAAATATAAGAGACAATGAATGTCTATTATGCTTAATCATGAACCGTTTTAAACGTCGTATTTTGGCTTTAATTTCAGTTGAAAATAAAAAAAAACCCAGTACATATATTGGTTTTACTACAACCACGTTCTCCCGTAGACTTACATGTCACCTTTCTGATCAGAGTACAATTAAACAACATTTCTCAGAAAAAACATAAATATGTAGGTAATAACAGACAGATTTTAGTCAACAATACAATAATCCTTACTCATACACACAGTAAAAAGAACCTTCAGATATTGGAGGCCGTGTACATTAAATCCAAAGAACCCACACTTAATAAAATCACGTTTAAATCTAGTCATAGCATATAACACTGCATTTGAATACATGGTTCTGTTGTCATTTCGCAGTATCACGCGGTATCACGCGATGTGACGTCATAGAACCGCATTGCAAATTTGCGAACTGCGTTTGTTATTTTTGGTAACTATTGCCGTTGCTTAGCGGAGTTTTATGTCAACACAAGATAAAGTCGTCGTTGATGGTGGATGTTATTGTGTTACCGTCTTAATAACCTCTCTGAAGATGGCTCAGGTGAGCCGAAAGCTTAGAACCAAATTAATAAAAAATTATCCAAATGTTGGAGAATTTTTGTCTTTATTTTCAACTGAAATTAAAGCCAAAATACGACGTTTAGAACGGCTCATGATTAAACATAATAAACATTCATTGTCTCTTATATTTAACAGTATATGGTTAAAAATTATTGGCTGCCTTGATACACGATATATATATATATATATATATATATATATATATATATATATATACAAGTATGGGTGGAATAATATTCCCCATCCAAAGAAACACTATTTTTAAAAAAGTGCTCAATACAAAGTAGAGCTAATAATAATAATAATATTTATTAATAAATTATAACATTGATATGTTATAATATCACTACAAAAGTAGCTATTTTGTTTCGACACTTTTTGTGTCTTTTCAAGTGATGTTGTTATTTCGAAATGAATGGCTTTAAAAGGTTATAGTAGATATAATAGTTAATTAATAATGCTGATCTTAATTTTATAAAATTTTAATACCAATGCCCACCAAGATTAATTTTAAGTTGCTTTACTCTGATTGGTCCACATTGTACATACAATAATGCCTCCCTGATGAAAGAGGTCTTGCTTGTTCTTAACCTTTTAAAGCCATTCATTTCGAAATAACAACATCACTTGAAAAGACACAAAAAGTGTCGAAACAAAATAGCTACTTTTGTAGTGATATTATAACATATCAATGTTAATTATTTATTATTATTAAATATATATATATATATATATATATATATATATATATATATATATATATATGTATGTATTTTGCAATTCTGAGGAAAACTAAAACTGACCGAATGGTGAAAGAAAGTAAAATATAGCAGCTGTTTCAATTAATTTGCACCAGGGTGTATATAGATTTATATTACTGCACACCATTGCAAATGACCTAATCTGAGAAATAAATAGAAATCGATTACACCCTGTCACTCCAGTGGGTCTAAAACTGACCGAATGGTGAAAGAAAGTAAAATATTGCAACTGTTTCAATTAATTTGCATTAAGGTGTATATAGATTTATATTACTGCACACCATTGTAAATGACCTAATCTGAGAAATAAATAGAAATCGATTACACCCTGTCACTCCAGTGGGTCTAAAACTGACCGAATGGTGAAAGAAAGTAAAATATTGCAACTGTTTCAATTAATTTGCACTAAGGTGTATATAGATTTATATTACTGCACACCATTGTAAATGACCTAATCTGAGAAATAAATAGAAATCGATTACACCCTGTCACTCCAGTGGGTCTAAAACTGACCGTATGGTGAAAGAAAGTAAAATATTGCAACTGTTTCAATTAATTTGCACTAAGGTGTATATAGATTTATATTACTGCACACCATTGTAAATGACCTAATCTGAGAAATAAATAGAAATCGATTACACCCTGTCACTCCAGTGGGTCTAAAACTGACCGAATGGTGAAAGAAAGTAAAATATTGCAACTGTTTCAATTAATTTGCACTAAGGTGTATATAGATTTATATTACTGCACACCATTGCAAATGACCTAGTCTGAGAAATTAATAGAAATCGATTACACTCTGTGGCACCAGTGGGCCTAAGTTGACTGTATGGGGGAAAGAAAGGAAACTGAAACAATAATATTACATAATAACTTGAAGGAAGGACAACAAGAAATTTCCTGTTCCTTAACATATATTTTTAATTTTACAGTGCCTAATAAAAAAAAAAATCTTAGCACAGACACGTTAAGAATAAGTATATGCCTCTGTAATTTGAGAACCTAACCAGAAGCTATTTATACCTTGTAAGTCAAAAAGCCCTTCACACTTGGAAAAAAAATTCTGTTAGTCACCAAAAAAAATGATCGCTTGAAGATGGAGTCATAGTTAAACTATAATTCCGAAACATAGGAAAATCCGTGTCGCATGAATGCTGAACTAACTATATGACAAATATATATATTTATATATATATATATGAAGATGACTTCAGTTAGTCAGTTAAGTGCCATGCGTGGGCAATCGTGTCTCGAAAGAGACATGACTGACTGGGCAGAAGATTATCCCGCAGTAGGTTGCCATTGCTTTCTGCGGTAGACTGGTTGCCGACCAAGGCTATAGAAGCTAATCTGTCCTGTTATTTAACCCATAACTGGAAGTAAGAGACGGATTAATACCTTTCCCAAGGGTATTTGCGCGTAAGTGAATACAATGGATTTAACTGGAATTCGAACTCGGCTCCCCGGTTTCACGTTCTGAGCCGATATCCACTGTACCACAACGCACATCCTTAGAAAAAACTTAAAACCAGCATAATAAAAAATTATCCAAATGTTGGAAAATTTTTGTCTTTATTTTCACCTGAAATACGTTGTTTAGAACGGCTCATGATTAAACATAACATACATTCATTGTCTGTTATATTTAACAGTATATGTTTAGAATATATATATATATATATATATGGCCGTATCTGACTACCATGCACACCAGGCTCGGGTCCGGGCCGATCCGTGCAATCTTAGTGAAAATCCGGGCAAGGAAAAATGTCTTCGTCAGAAATCAAACTAAACAATTCACGAAGAAAGAAAGAAAGAAAGAAAGAAAGAAAAACGAAGAAAACATCCGAATGAACTCAGTAAAAATCTGTTTATTTATTAATTTTGAGAGAAAAGATTGGTTATACTCAGAAAGTCCGAACCCGATTTCCTGCTTTCGTTCACGTTCTGTGCCTAATTTCCATTGGAATAGCCGAAAAACCCGCAAAAATCAGTTTCTGCAAACGGATGTCACTGATGACGTCATTACATTGTCAACTAATAAATCCGGGCAATTGTGCCCGGGTGTTTTTTTAGCATCAGCTAAGGCCCTATATATATATATATATATATATATATATATATATAATTTGTTTGAACATTATTTTTAATCAAACAAAATTAATTATGTCGGGTGTTAATCCATTTTCCATATCGTTAATCTTCAGAATTTTCCGCTATATATATATATATATATATATATATATATATATATATATATATATATATGCATGTTTCATTTGAAAAATACATGCATATTGTGTCTATGTCCAGCTGTCTAATCTATTTCTTGATGTTAGGATGAAATTCTTGAAGGAAGGTGTACTTTCCATATTTTTTAAGATCACCATTAGTCGTAAATTGCATTATAGTAACTGCAAGAAAATCCGCATTTCGTTGTGATGATTAATTTGAAAAACACGCGCGAACTTGCCCTGTAGTTATTTTAAAATTTCAAACATATCCGTTGTTGTTATGGAACAGTATTAATCCTTCGCTGTTTCTTCAGTTATGAGTTAAATAGCAAGACAGATTGGGTTCTGTAGCCTTGATTGGCAAACAGTCTACCACAGAAAGTAATGTTAAACTACTGCGGGAAAATCTTCTGGCCAGTCAGTCATGTCTCTTTCAAGACATGATCCCCTAAGCGTGTATCACGTAAGACACTTAACTGACTGATATATGCATATGAAAATATAGTCCTTTCCAATTGATAGATTGACTTAGTGCATCCTTTTATCACGAACGTAAGCGTTCTCTCTCTCTTTATATATATATATATATATATATATACTTATTTATAAATGGAACTTTGTCTGTGTGTGTATCCGTTACCTATAGACTCCGAAACGGCTCAACCGATTTTCTTGAAATTGATACATTTTTAAACTTATAACTTTTTAGTAGTTTTTCCAATATATATATATATTTAAGATGTCTGTTATGAAATATCTAATAAGCTATGTAAAATGAAAAGCAACTGAATGTTAATGTTTAAAATTTTTATTCTGTTGTTAACATTTCGTTCAGTAAGAACATCATCGTAACAACTGAAAAAGTTCATTAAAACATCATACCGCGACAACCTGGCCACTTATAAATGCTGTTGTTAATTTGATTGTACATAAGAAAACATTAAAATAAAATGGAACTCTAGGAAATAAGAGAAAATGAAACTTGTAAAAGTCTCTCAGTTGAGTCTCAGTTCTAGGTGGGAAGTAGGGTGCGGATACCCCAGACGAATTAAGTGAGAATGTTAAAGAGAATCTAGGGGCAAAGAACTCAGCCTTGTCCGCTGTAGCAGTGAGGACCTCAAATTTATTAATTAATGTATGGATGGAAGGTTTGTTAATGTTTAACACGCTTTTGCAGAGAGCAATTGCCAGTATTAACTTTGCTTAAAGCAAAATGATCTAAACTTCTGAACTTATTTATAAATGGAACTTTGTCTCTGTGTGTGTGTGTGTGTGTGTGTGTTTGTGTGTGTGTGTGTCGGTGTGTGTGTGTGTGTGTCTGTTACCTATAGACTCCGAAACGGCTGAGCCGATTTTCTTGAAGATTTACACAGTTGTACTATAAGCGTCTGCAAGTGTTCTTAGCTAGGTTTTGTGTCGAGGTACCCCCGATAAATTTCGAAAATCGATAATCGAAAAAATCGGTTTATAGAAGGAGTGGTCCGATTTTAATCAAACTTGATACACTCATAGACAAAGACATAAGAAACGATATTCAGAAGTTTCAAGGTTGCAGTTCTTACAATAGTATAGAAAATCGATAATATATAAAAGGCAAGACGTTTGTGTGTGTGTCTGTTTATCTGCCTATATGTCGGTATTTTTTTCAGCCCTTTTATTTTAGTTTTTGCTTCGGGTTTGGCTCTAAGTAGATATAATTGTAGTTCTTAGTCTCAGCCATGATACCATTTACTCAGAGGACTTATTTAGCTTTCAAAATTCATTTTACGACGAAAAAAACTTATTTGATATCGATAACAGGAAATCAAAATTTGACTTACATCCATTCATTTTTCTTTCAGTCTAAGGTTTCGCTTTAACTGGAAACAACCGTTGCTCTTTAGTATTTTCGTGACAACGTCCAAAGAGTCGGGCTATCCTGCTACTCATAAGAATAAGTAAATATTTGTCCGTCAAATGAGCGTGACAACGAATACTAAATATTCAGTCTCGAAAAATTCCTATTAAAATTTCACTCCGGAATTGAACGCAGTTCCTATAAATAATCTCTATTTCTTTACATTGGAACAAAATTAACGCGCTTTCGTCCTAACTGCGCAGCGAATAAACATTTAAAATTCTTTATATTTTACAATAATTTTACAATAATGTTCGCCCAGTACAAACTCCAGAAGCCAATTAATGTAAAGGGATACAGAGAGAGAGATGTAACGGGCAAAACGTTTGAAGATATGTAGGGAAGATTACTGTTAATCGTAGACTTGAACAGATTAAGATTCTAGTGATAAGGAAAACATCCACCTGGGAGTCGGTTTCATAAAGTAAAAAGTAAGAATGAGAATCCGTAAAGGTATGTAGGATAGTTAACTATTAATCATAGACTTTAACAGGTTAAGATTCAAGTGACAGTTGAAGCCTCTTCTTTGGAGTCTGGAAGAAGCTGTTTGAGTGGAATTTACATCTCGCCAACGGTATAAGGAGAGAAAGTGAATAGATAACTGCAATGAGCCCGACTTGGTTTGTCATAAACGTAAAGATCAGAACGTGGATCTACCGTATTTGTTTGTGATTAATACGACTTGAATATAATACTATTCTGTGTTTCTGAAACTAACAAACAATAAATTATATCCCTGGCTATAATACAACCCCCGTAGTACAGGCATCCTTTAATTTTTAAGTTGACCATTATCTGTCTATATTTCTGAGATAAGGTAGTATTTACACTTTTTAATTTATTCGGACTATTGTCCTCGTCTTTGTTGCTATTTGTACGACGCTTCGGCCGTTGTACGCTCTGGTCTTCTTCAGGGATATATTTCATGACTACCAAAAGAGTCTCTACGCAAGGGATTAGAATTATATACCCCAGCGATTGTAATAAATGATTAAGTTTGAAATTCCTAGCACCTGAAGAAGGCCTGAGCGTAGAACGACCGAAAAGTCGTATAAATGGCAACAAAGATGAGGACAAACGTCCGAATAATGTAAATGATATAAGTTGTACCATATTATCCATTTCAATGTGAATGTAGTCAACTTCACAAATATATCTAATTTTTACATTATGTTATAGAAAGAAGCAATATGTTTAGCAGTTGCCTGTTTCTTCACCAAATTTCCGTTTTAAATCTTATTTTCAGTAAAAGGTGGTTTGTTGTAATATTAACACCATAAAATTATGGCAGATTGTGTGTATTCTCTTGAATACTTTATTTTTTAATAAAATTCGACGAATTTCCATTTTTTGATACAGAAGATGTTCATTCCCGCTAAAAGGACAAATATTGCCAACGTATCAAACAACTTTTTTAAATAACTTTTATCAACAGCTATCTACTTTGTGTTTCATAATCTGTTCTAATTGAGTGTATTTGAAATATTCCATTTTCAAATATGAGCTTTCAAAGCTAACTAAAAATATTTGAAAACGTCTATTTGTACACAATCAGTCAGTTAAGTGCCATACGTGATACACGCTTGAGCGATCATGTCTCGAAAGAGACATGACTGACTGGGCAGAAGATTATCCCGCAGTAGGTTGCCATTGCTTTCTGCGGTAGACTGGTTGTCGACCAAGGCTATAGAACCCAATCTGTCCTGCTGTTTAACCCATAACTGGAAGGAAGAGACGGATTAATACCTTTCCCAAGGGTATTTGCGCGTAAGTGAATACAATGGATTCAACTGGAATTGGAACTCGGCTCCCCGTTCTGAGCCGATATCCACTGTACCACAAGGCACATTCTCCACAACTCCCATTCTTTTTGCCGCCATTTTTTTCAAACTTTCTCGTATTATACTCATGAAAATACAGCAGCAAGTATTTATTCTAGATATGAATAAAACCATAAGTGTCTACTAATGTGAGTAAAATTAATTTTTTTTTAATCTTTTCACCCCAAGCAAGGCATTCTACTGCCACTGTTGCGCAGGGGGGTTACATAGTGGAAAGTGATGAGAAGGGGGGTTAGCTATGGGAAATGTCAGGAGGAGGGTAATAGACGGATGAGAGTACAGAGAATGGGGGTGGAGTAGAAGGAAAAAGAGATTGAGAGAATGGATGCGAGTTAGTGAGATAAGAGATGTCTATTGACCTTACATTTAAATTCCGGGAGATTCTAGCTGTCGGGGAAGCAAGTATATGGAAGAGAATTCCACAGGCGGAAAGTGAGAGAAAAAAGCTGTTAGAGTAGAAATTGCGGTTACATTTTATCGGTTTCACCGTAAAAGAGAGGGACCTAGTTGCTAGTCTAGTAGCTCGTGTAAATATATACCTACGAGGCACCACTGATCTAAGTTCATTGGAGCAGAAGCCGTGAAAGTATTTATAGACGAGGCACAGGGAAGCCACGTCACGCCGGTGAGATAGCGACTGCAGCCGAGCGGCCAAGTCGGTATCTATCACATAACAGATTCTACATTGGATTCTGTCAAGAACCCCGAGGTGAACAGCCGGGGCACCCGACCAGATGAGAAATTATTGATACACTTTGATGAACAATGTTGATATCGACTCGAGTGTATATTATGTACATGTGAGAGAATTATGGATATGCTTTCATTTTGCTGTTGTAATAACTCGACGTAACCGGAAGTCTTATTCTAATAGTTACTTTTCTCGCATTCTTGCCTGTGGAACTCACTTCCGGTTTCTAGTTCCACATCCGCCTACGATATTAAAACATATCACAAATTTCTTTCTTCCTGAACCATGTTCTTTTATTGTCCTTTCTCCTCGCTAAAGTTTTCTCATTCTCTTTAACTGCGGGAACCCTTTGCATCATAGTGGCTATATCGCCTAACTTGGGGTGAAATGATTAAAAATATATCAGTGAGTTGCAGTTGTCTAAGAATCACACTGTGATGCATGTTATTCACTGCCAGTAATCCGCTGTGTTATTATCATTGATTGGGGTGATATATATATATATATATATATATCCGTCATCCACATTCAGGCCTGTTTCGCAGCTCATCAGTGTGACTAGACATCCACTTGCTTCTGGCCGGAATCGAAACTCGATCGATTTGGTATCAGTCGGAGTCGCTAACCCCTAAGCCATAGACGTATGGAATCAAAGAAGGGAAATTTTAGAGTGTTATATGTGAGCGGTGTATGCACATGTCAGTCACCGAAAGTACTCAGTTCATTGCTGAAGAGTAATGCATGAATCGCTGAAGTGTTAACTGTCTATTTTTATTTTCCTCTTTAAAGAGCTTAATCGTCATGAGAGCACACACACACACACACACACACACACACTTATTAGGCCACCTTAGTTTTTTGAAAGAAATTATGTATTTCATACTATTTTTAGTAGTATTTATTGCCAAGTAAATAATTTTGAATGAAAATAGAATCGTTCTTTTGTTAAAACTGCACAATAAAATGTGCATTAAATGAACTGTTCTGGTGTCCAGTTTTTGTGATCTCTTCCCCATGATTGCCTCTTCTTCTTATTGGCTGATCGAAGCAAAGGCTTCCTGGCTGCCTTGTCAAATTTTGCAAAGTAATAATAACAAAAGAACCAATCTATTTTGATTAAGAATTATCCATTTGGCAATAAATACTAAAAATACTATGAAATACATAATTTCTTTCAAGAAACTAGAGTAGCCTAATAATTCTGGCCGGTAGTGTGTATATATATAGTATACTTAGTGAGCCGAAAAACCTACCAAGGTTTCACCAAAGCGGATCGTCAGGGAAAGCTTATATATATATATATATATATCTAAACTTATTTATAAATGGAACTTTGTCTGTGTGTGTGTGTGTATCCGTTACCGAGAGACTCCGAAACGGTTGAATCGATTTTCTTGAAAATTTACACAGTTGTACTATAAGCGTCTGCGAGTGTTCTTAGCTAGGTTTTGTGTCGAGGTACCCCCGATAAATTTCGAAAATCGATAATCGAAAAAATCGGTTTATAGAAGGAGTGGTCCGATTTTAATCAAATTTCATACACTAATAGACAAAGACATAAGAAAAGATATTCAGAAGTTTCAAGATTGCAGTTCTTACAATAGTACAGAAAATCGATAATATATATATATATATAAAAGGCAAGATGTGTGTGTGTGTGTGTGTGTGTTTATCTGTCTGTATGTCCTTTATACAAATCCAGAATTTTTATCCGATTCTCACCAAACTTCACACAAATATTCTTTAGGCTGAGTCTGAGCTCCAGGACCATGGATTAGTTTTAAAGCTTTCATTACACCCGAGCAATATATATCAGTGCACTCGGTATCTGAGCTTCAAACGTTATTGGATGAAGATACCATGCCAACGACACACACACGTGTTTCTTCGTTTTCTTCAGTTAGACCGCGTTTAAGTGTGAGCGTATGGGTGACTACAAAGCAACGATAATAGTTACTATGAATAGCAAACGCAGTTCGTATATTTGTAATGCGGTTCTATGACGTCACACCGAGTGAGAGATCGAAAAGTTAACAGAGCCATATGTTTAAATGCAATGTAATGTGTTAGAAAAGTTTTATGTCAAAACAAGATAAAATCGTCTTTGATGGTGGATATTTTTATGTTAATGTCCCTATAACCTCTCTGAAGATGGCACATGCGAGTCGAAAGCGTAGAACCAGCATAATAAAAAATTATCCAAATGTTGGAGAATTTCTGTCTTTATTTTCACCTGAAATTAAAGCCAAAAAACGATGTTTAGAACGGCTCATGATTAAACATAATAGACATCCATTGTCTATTATATTTAACAGTGTATGTTTAGAATATATATATATATATATATTTATAAAATATCTATATGTGTACAATTCGCCTATTTTATATGGATTTATATCTACGTACGAACAACGTTTTGCTATATATTGTATATCAGTTTAGTGCCATACGTGATACACGCTTCGGCGATCGGGTCTCGAAAGAGACATGACTGACTGTTATGTTACCATTACTTTCAGCGGTAGACTGGTTGCCAACCAAGGCTATAGAATTCAGTCCGTCCTGTTCTTTAAACCATAGCTGGAAGAAAGAAACGGATTAATAGCTTTCCCAGAGGTATTTACGCGTAAGTGAATGCAACGAATTCAGCTAGAATTTGAAATCGGCTCTTCAATTTCTCGTTCCGAGCCTATATCCACTGCACCACAATATCAATATCAATATCATATATATATATATATATATATATATATATATATATATATATATATATATATATATATATATATTCACACTTTTGTTACACACTCGCATACACACACGCATATGCGTGGGTATGTGTGTGTGTGTGTGTGTGTGTGTGTGTGTGTGTGTGCGTGTGTTTATGAAATATGATTGCAAGAACTTACATATGCTAGAATCTCTAAGTATAACGGATGTAAAGCTGACTGATCACAAAACCAGATGAAAGTGAGAAATCCTTCATTAAAATAAATAAAATAAAATAAAAGCTGTCCTTTGCCTCAGCCTTTCTCAGCTCTTTTTTTTTTTTTTTTTTTTAGGTCATTCTTTTTTAGGTCTTTTATATATGAGTGAGACTATTAATACATCGGACAATATGCCGTCTTTGCATTAATGACTTTACCCCTGACTGGGTGGATGTTTGGCTCGAGCTGGTAAACAACATGCTGCCTTGGAAAAAAAATTCTTTTTATTTATTTTTTTATTTTGCGACAATTTACGGATTTGGAGGTTTTGGGAAACATTTTATTATTATTATTATTATTATTATTATTATTATCTTTCTATTTATGTATATTCTGATATATTATCATCATCATCTATCCATCACACCCAGTTGGTGCATTGGGCAGCAACATTTTGTTGCTGCTTCTGTAACAAACTGTTTTTTTTTACGGGGCAGGATTGTTAGCCCTGCACCTAACACCCAAACCTTGAGGACCGGTGGACCATTCTTGGTCCTTACGTTTACAGTACCTGGTATTCCCAAATGGTTACCCATTTAAGTACTGACCAGGCTCGATGTTGCTTCTGATATAACGGTGAAGATTTGTTAAACAAATATATTTAAACTTTGATTTCACTCCGATAACTGCAAATATACTGAAGTATCAGACTTTACCGGGAGTCGGCAGAAAAATGAACCAGGTCACTTGTCTATTGAGACTCACGTTCATCTAAAACTCAAGTCAGTCCATACGTGATACATGCGTTGGGCGATCATGTTTCGAAAGAGACATAACTGACTGGGCAGAAGATTATCCTGCAGTAGGTTACCATTGCTTTCTGCGGTAGACTGGTTGCCAGTAAAGGCTATAGAACCCAATCTGTCTTATTATTTAACCCATAACTGGAGGGAAGAGACGAATTAATACCTTTCCCAATGGTATTTATACGTAAGTGAATGCCATGAATTCCACTGGAATTCGAACTCGGTACCCAGATCTCTCGTTTCGAGTCGATATCCACTGCACCACAACGCACATTCGCCTGTACCATTCCAGAAAGTATCAAAATCCTCCTAACATAATCATTCTTTAAAAGACTCACATCATACCAAAGCTGGAATATTGTAGCCATATCTGGGATGGAGACACCCTCTCCTCATTCATCAGCCTTGAGTTCAAAAGCATTTACGTGGCCTGGTGGGTGATTAATTATTCCCAACCAAAAAGCAACTTTCACACAGACAAGACGTTGCGAGCCTCTATCGCTCTTTCTAAAAATATGGTAAATGTTCAGACCTGCTGCCTTCTTTAGTTCAACCGGAAGAAGAAAAAGGACGGGAAGGACAAGAAGAAGAAGAAGAAGAAGAAGAAGAAGAAGAAACAACGACGACGACGACGACGACGTCCGGTTTACACTAGTCGAATAGGCAGACATAGAGGTTCAGTCTACACTAAAGTCAAATAAGTAGTCACAGAGGTCCAGTTTACACTAAGGTCAAATAGGTAGATATAGAGATCCGGTTTACACTAATGTCGAATAGGTAGTCACAGAAGTTCAGTTTACACTAAGGTCAAATAGTCAAATAGTCGAATACACGTGTGGTTTACAATAAAGTTAATGGCTCAAAATTGGAAACAGGAAAAACAAATTTCAAGTCTTGTTTTAAACCAAAATCAAGAACGTAGACAAGAGGTCCAGTTTACGCTAAATCCGAATAGGTAGACATACATGTCCGGTTTACACTAAAGTCGAATATTTAGACGTAGAAGTCAGGTTTGTACTAAAGTCGAATAGTTAGACATAGAGGTCCGGTTTACACTAGTGTCAAAATAGTAGGCATAAAGTGTCAAAATTGTAGACGTAGGTCCGGTTTCTAATAGACTCAAAAATGTACACATTGGTATCCATCCGGAATGTGATCCATTATGGAGGGATATTATTTCTCTGCGTATGATGCAGTGTACGTCCTGCCAACAACATATGTGATAATTATTTGTTTTCTTGGCATCACTGATGTTAAGCCACGCCGGGTCTGGTCAGATAACCACTTGGGAATAACAGGAACTGTATATTTGGTACGGATGTGCGTTGTGTTACAGTGGATATCGGCTCGGAACGAGAAATCGGGGAGCCGAGTTCAAATTCCAGTTGAATTCATTGCATTCACTTACGCGCAAATACCCTTGGGAAAGGTATTAATCCATCTCTTCCTTCCAGTTATGGGTTAAATAACAATACAGACTGGGTTCTATAGCCTTGGCTGGCAACCAATCTACCGCAGAAATCAATGGCAACCTACTGCGGGATAATCTACTGCCTTGTCAATCATGTCTCTTTCGAGACGTGATCGCCCAAGCATGTTTCATGTATGGCACTTAACTGACTGAATATAATAGTCGGAATAAATTAAAGCTTGTACTGGGCGTAAAGTGGGGTATCTGTTTTCTATTGTTATGAGGTAATAAACTAATCCCCCACTAATTACTGCTTATTGATATAATAATATAATCCATCTTTTTTCTGTCTAGCTATGGGTTGAATATCAGGTTCTATAGCCTTGGCTGGCAACCAATCTACCACAGAAAACAATAACAACCTTCTGCGGGATAATCTTCTGCCTAGTCAGTCATGTCCCTTTCGAGACATGTTCGCCCAAGCGTTTACCACGTATGGCACTTAACTGACTGAAATATTTGGTGATGTAAGAGATAATAATTTTTGTTTTTATATGAGGTGTCATTTCCGGGCGTGGTATATATTTCTCCACAGCCCTTATCTATAGTAATTCTAAGTTATGATTATCCTCTTACTAACGCAGCCAGTCCTTCTTCCATTTACGCGACCTAGCTTACTCACCGTTCCCCTTAACTATATTCTTGGGGTCAATCTATCCTGTGAGCGTCGCATTCACCAAACCCAATTTTCTGATTGTGCATCCCAGAAATTTTTATCATTTTTCTCTGATTCTAAATATGGGACTTCCTCTGCGATGTCCCCTGGAACAACGTCTTTGATCTTCCTGTCGAAGACTGTGCCTCCGAAGTCTCCTCTTGGGTTAAGGCTGGCATCGATGCTTTTATCCCTGCCAGAAAATTCCAACTAAAACCTAATTCGTCCCCCTGGTTCTCACCCGCTTGCTCGGCCGCTATTGCCCACCGGAACCATTTCTTCCGGCTCTATCGAAGCTGCTCGTCGAACCAAAACAGGCGCCTTTTCACCTCAGCACGGAACAAGTGTAAAAAAGTACTGAACGAAGCCAAGAGGGCGTTTGCTACCAGAATTAGGCAACGCATAGCATCCTCTAAGTTTGGCTCCGAAGATTACTGGCGTCTCTGCAAAAGCGTGCTCAGCAGGAACAAGACTTCAATACCCCCACTAATCAATGAATTTGAAGTTCTCACCTCCCCAGCCGACAAGGCTGAATGCTTTGCCCGTAAATTCTCAACCAATTCGACACTGGACTCGTTAGGAATACCTACACCAGACTTCCCACCCAGAACTAAGGCTCAACTAAATAACGTCCACATTTCACCCTCGCTGGTCGCCAAGATAATTGCGCAACTTGACCCACACAAAGCGAGCGGCGGTGACGGAATCCCAGTCATAGTACTGAAGAAATGTGCCCCAGAACTCTCCTCTGTCCTCTCTAAACTCTATAACCTCTGCCTATCTGCTTCCTGCTTTCCTGCCTGTTGGAAGTCCTCCTGCGTAGTACCTATATTTAAGAATTCTGGCGAACCCTCGGACCCCGCCAATTACCGTCCTATTAGTCTCCTTCCAATCTTTGGCAAAGTTTTCGAAGCCATTATCAACGCCGAGGTGATTCAGCACCTTATGACCAACGGGCTTCTCTCTGACAAACAGTATGGGTTTCGCTTCACCAGGTCTACTGCTGATATGCTAACGACCATTACCGAGTACATATACCAGGCACTCGACAAGAATGGTGAAGCCCGAACCGTTGCCTTGGATATCTCCAAAGCATTCGACAGGGTCTGGCATGCTGGCCTCTTGTGCAAACTGCGGAGCTATGGGATAACTGGACATCTGTTTGACCTCACCCAGTCCTTCCTCTCTAACCGCACATTAAA
The DNA here is from genome assembly GCA_037127315.1 of Ascarosepion bandense. Lineage (NCBI taxonomy): Eukaryota > Metazoa > Mollusca > Cephalopoda > Sepiida > Sepiidae > Ascarosepion > Ascarosepion bandense. The sequence continues at coordinate 4,078,486 of JBBBDQ010000383.1, forward strand.
GGTGGTATTAAATGGGCATGCCTCCCAAAACTACCAGACGAACGCGGGCGTCCCTCAAGGTTCTATCCTAGGCCCCACGCTCTTTCTGATCTACATTAATGATCTCCCCGACACCATTAGATCCCAAGTTGGCATGTATGCCGACGACACAACGATCTACTCCCGCATCGATCAGAAACCAGTTCTGGACGACAAAGTGAACCTCGCTGCCGCACTTGAAAGGGACCTCCAATCCGTAGTGACCTGGGGTAGGAAATGGTTGGTAAATTTCAATGCCTCCAAAACAAAGCTGTTATCAACTAACCACCATAGACAATCGCATCTACCTCCCATTAGCATGGGACAGGCTAGCCTCCCAGAGAGTAAAATACTACGCCTCCTTGGCCTTACACTCTCGGCGGACCTCAAATGGAATGACTATATTGAATCCATTGCCAAATCTGCTGCTATGAAAGTCGGCTCTCTGTGCAGGGCCCGGAAATTTTTCCCACCTGAAACTATTCTGCACATATACAAATCTACCATCCGCCCGTGTATTGAATATTGCTGCCATATCTGGTCGGGTGCCCCTGCTGCTGTCCTTGGGCTTCTTGACAAAATACAAAGGAGGATCTGTAACGTGGTTGATACTGACTTGGCAGACCGGCTGCAGCCGCTCTCACACCGGCGTGATGTAGCTTCCCTGTGCCTCTTCTACAAGTACTTTCATGGCTTCTGCTCCGATGAGCTTAGATCACTGGTACCGCCTAAGCACGAATTTACACGAGATACTAGATTAGCAACTAGGTCCCACCCTTTTACAGTTAAACAAATAAGATGTAACCGTAAATTCTACTCCAACAGCTTCTTTTCTCGCGCTTCCCGCCTGTGGAACTCCCTTCCACAAGTCTGCTTTCCCGACAGTTACAATCTCCAGGTGTTTAAATGTAGGGTCAATTGACACCTCCTATCACACTAACTCCCAACTATTCTCACAACACTCTCATCTACCCAACCCTCATTCTCGGTATCCTCACCCGCCTATCACCCACCCTCTGTTATTTCCTATATTTAACCAGCCTTTCTCCACTCTACGTAGCCCCCTGCACAGTAGTGGCAGTGACATGCCTTGCTCGGGGTGAAACGCTTATAAAAAAAAAATTTAAAAAAATGTGTTCTTTTGTTCCTATTTTCCGCAAAACATTTTCATACTCAGGTTTTCTGCCCATAGCATTCTCATTATCCTTCTGTAGAGCTATATCTCTTTTGCTGCGTGTTTCCTCATCATTTGTGAGAAAATTGTTCAGCATTCACTAGCATACGTATATACTTCTGAGGTGAGGTAGTAATTAAACTATTTACATTATTCGGATTATTGTCCTCTTCTTTGCTGCCATGTTTACGACGTTTCGGGCGTTGTACGCCCCGGCCTTCTTCAGGTGCTAGGAATTTCAAACCGAACCCTTTATTACGAACACTGGTGTATATCATTCTCATTTTATATGCGATGCCATTTCTGGTAGCCATGCAGTTATCTCCCTTTAACTTAACTCTCTAAGTTATGTCTTCACTGGATCATGTGTTCTAAAGGACACATAAATTAGTAGATATAGACATTGTTTAGTTCCAGTGACTTGACCCAGAGACATGTGAGTTCAATACCAGTCTACAGCAGCGGTTACCTGATGTAATGAATATGCATACACCTTGGTTTGCCTAAGCATAGTGCATACGACTACGACGAGTACCAGTCTATTATCCTACCTGGTTACTTTTGCCAAAACCACTTCGAATAATATATATATATATATATATATATATATATATATATATATATATATATATGCAATACATATCAAATATATATATATATATATAATACAAGACGATTAAATTATGGTTAAGTTAGCGCCAGTTCTAGCGATTTAGTTTCTTATAATTGGTATTAGTTTCACTGTGATTAGTATGTATATATATATATATATAATATTAATTTTATTATAGACTCTCCCGTCAGTTTCGACGTATGAGTGTCTAACTTAGTTAAACTACCACACAAAGAATTGTTTAAAGTGGTGAAGGCTTGTGTAGCACCATCCACACTTTTTGGAACTGCTGATAACAAACAATCGGTGCAAAAGTCTGCCACAGATCGCATGAACAACAGACCTCAATTATTTAACCCATAACTGGAGGGAAGGGACGGATTAATACCTTTCCCAAGGGTACCAGTGTATAAGTGAATGCATAGTGTTCGACTGGAATTGGAACTCGGCTCACTGATTTCCCCCTCCGAGGCGACATCCACTGCGCCCCAACGCACATCCGTCAATAACGCTTACAGCACCTGGTACTCCCAAGCGGTCACCCATCTAAATACTGACCAAGCTCAATGTTGCTTAACTTCGGTGATCGACCGAGAACCGGTGTATTCAACGTGATATGACCGTAAGTATATATATATATATATATATATATATATATATATATATATATATATATATATATATATATATATATATATATATATATATATATATATATATATATATATATATATATATATATATATATATATATATATATCATTAACAAATAACTTACAAGAGTTAAGTTAAAAGGGGATAACTACATGCCTACCAGAAGTGGCATCGCACATGCAATGAGAATGATATACCACAGTTATCGTAATAAAGGTTCAAAATTTGTAGCATCTGAAGGAGTCCAGAGTGTATAACGGCCGAAACATCGTAAACTTGGCAGTAAAGATAAGTACAGGACAATAATCCGAATAATGTAAATAGTGTATTCACTGGCATATAGAAAGGTTAATACTGCATAGCAGTTTACTAAGTTTTTTTTTTCTTTTTTTTTTTCATTTCTAACGAAATTTTCCTGTTTCTAACTTTGCTTTGGTTTTAGAGGGCAGCCAATGCGCCTTTGGTTTTGTGAAACAGAAAATTTGACAAAATATTGCAACGAACGCAATTTCAGTTTCTTATTATGACCAGGCGACGTAGACAGACACATACACTCACACATTGCATCACATAAAGGCACAAAAACATGCTAACCTAAAATTCTAGAAATTTGAACAGCTTTCAAGAATGTCGTTAAGACTTTGTGAACGGTACCTTTTGTGAGACATCTGTAATCATGTCCAAGGGGATTACTTCAAAGAAGACCGAGGAAAACTACATTTCAGAGAAATCATGTGTTTGCCAGATAAAATTACACAAATGTTTGCATAGGACATCGTTGTATATATATATATATATATATATATATATATATATATAATTCCTTATTCACGACTGACAAAGTACTGTGGTTAATTTTTATATTTTATTGCTTGTCGGGTATTATAATCTAACTAGCAGAAAAGCCCGGCGTTGCTCGGGTCTAATGAAAGCTTTAAAACTAATCTATGGTCCTAGAGCTCAGACTCTTTGGACATTGGCACGAAAAACGTAGGTTGTTGAAAGGTTATCTCGAAGCCGTAGAACTTGCTAAAATGAATGGATCTAAGTCAAATTCTGATTTCTGGTATCGATGTCAAATACGTTTTCCGTCACAAACTGAATTTTGAAGGCTAAATATGTCCTCTGAGTAAATGATATCATGGCTGAGACTAAGAACTACAATTATACCTACTTAGAGCAAAACCTGAAACAAAAACCAAAATAAAAGAGCTGAAAACCTGATTTTGATCAGACCCGATAGGATATCGGGGTATCCATTTTCACTATCGGAAAGTCACCCAAGGATAAATTAACCTAAGTATGTCCATGGAAACTATTGTACCCATCGGGAGTAAAATTGGAGAAAATGAACCATACTGATGGCTGATTTGATCAGATTCGATAGAATATCGGGGGTATCGAATTCCGATATCGGGGAAAATGAGTCGTCTGAGAAGATCTACTAATGTTTGAGATTAAAACCTATAATTTTACCAAGTTAGAGCAAATTCTGCAGCAAGAACCACGATAAAAGGGCTGAAATCCTGATCTTGATCAGACGTGATCGAATATTGTTGTATCGATATCCAATATCGGTGTGAAATCAGAAACAAATAAGTAGCCCATAACCTGACCGGAAGCCTAAAGAATATTTGTGTGAAGTTTGGTGAGAATCAAATAGAAATTGTGAATTTGTATTAAGGACATACAGACAGACAGACACACACACACAGACACACACACACACAGACACACAGACACACACAGACACACGCACGCACACACACACACACACACACACACACACACACACACCAACATCTTGCCTTATATATATATACATATTGATTGATTGTTGAATACGTTTTCATCCATGGTTGTATGAAACGTCATAATTCGTTTGAAATTAAACAATGCGTGTTCATAAATTCTCTGCCACGTGAACATTCAAATAAAACATCGTTACAACAGCGTTCTTAAAAAGAAAAACGCTAAAAAGTAAAATCAGTCATTAAAAATCGCCTGAATAAACCACTCATGGTAGAAACCAAGGTAGCGAAATAACTCGTTTAAAACTGGAATATATATATATATATATATATATATATATATATATATATATATAATTTTCTATTTTGGCAGCAATTCCTCTTTTCTACAAGTTTCATTAAATTTCATTGTGAATGTACTCGTTCAGTTTTTTGTTTTCCTTGCTGTCTGTCCGGTTATGTAATCTAATAATTGTGTTTTTAAGTAGCAACCCATCTTTTATACAATTTTTATTAAACACAACTGACAAGGTACTGCGGATAATTATTTTACTTTCCCTGTTGGCTGACGTGTCATGCAATTTAATGATTGTGCATTTCGGCAGCAATGACTATTTTAGACAAATTTCATTAAACACGACTGACAAGGTATGCGGTCAAGTTTTTTAGGGTTTTTTTGTTTTGATTGTTTTTTTGTTTTTGTTTTTTGTTTTTCTTCAGCTGATTCATGTAATTTAATAATTGTGTATTTAAGCAGATATCACTCTTTATGCAAATTTCATTAAACAGAACTGACAAGGTACTGCGGTTAATATTTTTCACTTTGTGTGCTTGCTGTCGTCCAATGTAATTTAATTATTGCTTACTAGCAGTATAGCCCGGCGTTGCTCGGGTGTAATGAAAGCTTTAAAACTAATCCATGGTGCTGGAGCTCAGACTCTTTGGACGTTGGCACGAAAGACTAAAAAGCAATAGTTGTTTCCAGTTAAAGCGAAACCGTAGACTGAAAGAAAAATGAATGGATGTAAGTCAAATTTTGATTTTTGATTTCCTGGTATCGATATCAAATATGTTTTTTTCGTCGTAAACTGAATTTTGAAGGCTAAATAAGTCCTCTGAGTAAATGGTATCATGGCTGAGACTAAGAACTACAATTATACCTACTTAGAGCCAAACCCGAAGCAAAAACTAAAATAAAAGGACTGAAAAAAATACAGACATACAGGCAGATAAACAGACAGACACACAAACGTCTTGCCTATATATATATATATATATATATATATATATATATATATATATATATATATATATTATCGATTTTCTGCACTATTGTAAGAACAGCAACCTTGAAACTTCTGAATATCGATTCTTATGTCTTTGTCTATGAGTGTATCAAATTTAATTAAAATCGGACCACTCCTTCTATAACCCGAATTTTTCGATTATCGATTTTCGATATTTATCGGGGTTACCTCGGCACAAAACCTAGCTAAGAACACTTGCAGACGCTTATAGTACAACTGTGTAAATTTTCAAGAAAATCTGGTCAGCCGTTTCGGAGTCTATAGGTACCGGGCACACACACACACACACACACACACACACACACAAAGTTCCATTTATAAATAAGTTTAGATTTCGGCAGTAATCCCTTTTTTATACACGTTTCATTAAACACAACCGACAAGGTACTGCGGTTAATTATTTTACATTGCCTGTTGGTTGACGTGTCATGCAACTTAATAATTGTATATTTAAGCAGATATCAATCTTTTATACAAATTCCATTAAACACGGCTGACAAGGTCAAGCTGTTTAGTTTTTTTTTTTTACTTTTTTGCTGACTACCGGCTCATGTAATATAATAATTGTGTATTTGGGCAGCAATCACTCTTTTATACAAATTTCATTAAACACGACTGACAAGGTATTGCTCTTAAGATCTTTATTTTATATTTTTTTATTTTTTTGTCTGCCTGTTCATGTAATTTAATAATTGTGTATTTAGGCAGATATCAATCTTTTATACAAATTTCATTAAACATGACTGACAAGGTACTGCTGTAATATTTTTTTACTTTTTTCATTGGCTCTCGGCACATGTAATTTAATAATTGTGTATTTGGGCAGCAATCACTCTTTTATACAAGTTTTATTAAATACGATTTGCAAGGTACTGCGATTAAGTTTTTACTTTCCCTGTTGGGTGTCGGATAGTATAATTTAATTGTGCATTTGTATAGCAATCGCTTTTTAAAAATGTTTCAAGTTATTGCGGTTAATTTTTTTATTTCCTTGTTGACTGGCGTGTCACACACACACACACACACACACACACACACACACACACACACACACACACACACACACACACACACACACACATATATATATATGTACATATACACAAACACACACATATACAAATATATATATACACATACACAAACATACATATATATACATGTACACACACACACACATATATATATATGTACATATACACAAACACACACATATACATATATATATATACACATACACAAACATACATATATATACATGTACACACACACACACATATATATATATGTACATATACACAAGCACACACATATATATATATACACATACACAAACATACATATATATACATGTACACACACACACACACACATATATATATATATGTACATATACACAAACACACACATATACATATATATATACACATACACAAACATACATATATATACATGTACACACACACACACACACACACACACACACACACACACACATATATATGTACATATACACAAACACACACATATACATATATATATATACACATACACAAACATACATATATATACATGTACACACACACACACACTCACACACACACACACATATATGTACATATACACAAACACACACATATATATATATATATATACACATACACAAACATACATATATATACATGTACACACACACACACACACATATATATACATATATATATCCAAGTGTAAAAGAACAAAGAGTAAAATTGCAACCTTCAAAACATTAATTTAAAACAATGCTTAATATAAAAATAGAACAATAAATATATATATATATTAACTTTTACATTAGAACATGTAAATAACTGCTACAAATTGTGCATTTTGTTTCGGCATTGAAAAATCTGATGAGACGTTGTTTTGTCAATGTCAAAACGAAATGTATACATTTGTAGTATTTATTTACATGTTCGAATGTAAAAGTTGAATAATGTAACCTGTGTGTTTGCGTATGCGTTTTATTAAACGTGGCTGACAATTATTTCTACAGTTTAAATTTTCGTTGGTTTAAAAGCGTATAAAAACTGTCTTCAATTATTTTTGTCCCAAGTGTTTTCGACCATTTCATTCGCCATTTTCTCTACCTTTGTGATTATGTTTTTAAACGTCTGCGTTCTCCGTTCTATAATATGGGATGTAGAAGAAATGTGGTTGTGTTTCCATGATGGAATTAGAAAAACAAAAAACTTCTTTTTTTTAAAAATTTTTTTTAATCATTTCACTCCAAGTTCTACGGGCCATGAAAGAAAATTAGAAGATTTCAGAAGGATCAGGAAACCCAATCTTAAGCAGGAAACAAGGGATAAACTTCTACTTCTGCTCAAAAGACCGATACACCATACCTGTTGGGAAAATGAATGACAAATTTGAAAAAGAAATATAAGAATTTAAACGTTAGTTAAATGCTCATTCTGGTATAGAAAATAATTATATGTCATCTTCTTCCATATATAGAAACAAATGTGCGAGAAGCCGTGAACGTTTTGTTTAAAGTGTAGATTCATGGTATTTGTGTCGCTACACGTGTTTCAAGTCCAAAGTTGACTCTCTTCAAGCGAATAAACTTGTAACTTTACATATCGAGATCCGTTTGAAAACGGATCTCGATATGTAAAGTCACAAGTTTATTCCCCTGAAGAGAGTCAACTTTGGACTCGAAACATGTGTAGCGGCACAAATAGCATTATGGACAAAAAATTGCGGCAAAAAATATGAAAATGAAAGCCAAAGATAAAGCTCTTGAAAAGATGAGACAGCGCTGGCAGGACAAACCTCTGCATGGCCAATATCCAGTACGTGCCAATAAATCCAATGTTGACAAAGTTAATACTCATCGATGGTTACGTGCATCTGGATTAAAGTCTGAAACTGAAGGATTTATACTTGCAGCACAAGACCAAAGTCTTTTCACGAGAAACTTTCAGGCAAATATTATGCATAATAATATGGATCCAAAATGCAGGTTTTGTGATAAACACCAAGAAACAATAGACCACCTAATCTCAGGCTGTTCTGTGCTTGCCCCAAACGAATATAAAAATCGCCACGATAGAGTTGGGCAATATTTACATTGGACAATGTGCAAACATTATGGAAAAGCTGTAAACAAACACTGGTATGAACATCATCCAGCACCGGTTACAGAAATAGAAGATGTAACCATTCTATGGGATTACACCATCTACACAGACAGAAAAATTGAAGCAAACAGGCCAGACATTATTGTTAAAAAACAGAAGGAGAAAACTTGTCTATTAATTGATATGGCTTGTCCAGCGGATTGTAACATAGCAATCAAGGAATTTGAAAAACTGTCAAAATATAAAGACCTGGAAATTGAAATAGAAAAAATGTGGAAATTGAAAACAAGAGTTGTGCCAGTGATAGTAGGTGCACTTGGAATGATAAAAAATGGAACAAAACAACACATTGAAAGAATCCCTGGAAACCCCA